>CM031237.1:583841259-584034935 GCA_018340775.1 Taxus wallichiana var. yunnanensis | reverse complement strand
TTGAATATTTTTGTGAAAAAGTGAAGACAAGAGCTCTATCAAGCATGATAGGCCCTATCCATTAAGTCTTTTTCTTTTACATAAATGCTTTATAAAAAAACAAGGCTCTTGATGGAAATCTTCTTGTTTCCTGATTTTATGATTGATTATTCTTTATTGATGTTATTTTGTTTCTTCAAATGATATTGGGTCTTCATTGTTGAAAACAAAATTTGGAAGTGTGAACTATTACTTTTGTAATTCTAGCTTGCTTGTAATTCAGACCTTCTTGCTATTGAAACACATTTATGTGGTTCTCTGACTGATTGAAAACTTATGTGGAGGTTTTAAATTCTTTTAATAGTTGCATGGCTCGTGGAAATATGTAGATCTTAACTTTCATGCCACTTTACTATTTTTGTAGGAAAATTCACTAGTGGTAAGTATCCATTTTCACATTACACCATTGTTTAGGTTAATGTGGGTTCTTTTGTTTTGGGTAGTTTCCTTGATAATAGAAGTGGAGACCAATGTTCTTTTCAAAATGGTTCGTAATTGTATTTTCTTTCTAAGTGAAATATCTAGTTCTTTCTTAAATTTGGAAAACTCTCATTGGGTATCATATCAAGTCTTGTTTATTTTGTTGAAAGTGTACATGAATGAATGTATGAGAAATTTGATTTTGTTCGTGATGTATTAGTCATATTATCTTAAACCCACTTGAAATTTTGGTTTCTTGTTTAGATATTTTCATTTTGGAAATTTTTTGCATAAGGTTTACTGTTGATGAACTCTTGCTGAATGGAATTTTTCTAATGAGTTACCTATATTCTTGTTGATGGTTTCTAATTATTTTTTAGGCTCGTTTTAGATTAGGTCTGATTTTCTCCTTCCTCGATCACTTGAGTTTCTTAGACCTGAATTGATTCTTTTTAGAAATGAGTTAAATCAAGTATGGTGATTTTTTAATGGAAGAAGGATAGACCCGCTCTACTCTTTGGATGTTAAGGGTTTATGTTCTTCACTTGGTTCATTGTGGTTATCCAACCCTGAGTTACAATGGTGTTTCAGGTTTTTGATTGTTGATATTGTTGGGACATTCAAATTTGTTCCTACCTTTCTTGAAGGAGTTTGTTTCCTTTTGTTTTTTCCATGTTTGCATGGAGTGGCTGATTAGCTTGTGAAATGGGGAATGGTTGTGTATTCCTCCTTATCATGCTTAAACGTCTTATCAATTTTGTATAAAGGGAGGTTTTGTTAATTTATTGTTTCTCTTAATGAGTTTCTTCCTTTATTGGAGTTTGGGAAACTGGATCTGCATGGTGTATATATGTCTACCTTTCATTGTAACTTTTATTATTTCTTGAATCTTTAATTTACTTTGATGTCTTAAGATACAATGGTAATTAAGAGTTTCTTGAGAGTATCGCTTGTTTTAATGGAGTTTGTTTCAATTCTAAATCCTTGTTACATTATCTTTATATTCTTTCCATTAGGATGAATTCAAACTCTTGATAAACTAGGAATGATATTTTACTTGTATTGTTTTGATCTTTTAGTTCCATGTTATTTACTTGAAATAGGAATGCAGATTTAGTTGGGAAGTATTGTAATTTAGTTCATGATCCCTCATTTTGAATTAATGAACCTTCAGTTGCTGATGTCTTAAGGTTACATGATGATATTAGGATTGGTATGTTTGAGTTAGGAGTTGGATATGAATGTAGTACTAAGTGAATGTGAACCTTAAATTACTTTGATTGTTTATATTGATTAAGTTATCCTTACCTAGGGTATTTTGACTCATTTGTGATCAATATAATCCTTAGGCACTAAGATGAATCTAAAATAGAATGATATGTAATGGAATGTAATGCTTATTTGCTGTCTAAATATTTTAGATAGTTTTATACATATCTTATATTACTACTTGAAAAGTTAAAACTGGTTATTTGGACGAACTTAATTTGGATACATGAATCAGAAGGTAAAGATAGGAAGAAATGAGAAGTTCTTTTCTTTAAGTTTATTGTTTTATTTCAGCATGTTGAAAAGAGTTTTATGATGAAAATTTAGGGTTGATATGTTGATTAATTGAACCTTATTTACTTATTAGAAAATTTAAACCTTTCTCTCCTTCTTTTTGTAATATTTTAAGGAAAAATCTATTTGTTTTCATTGTTGTGTTTTTTGAACTGCTTTCATAGACTAAAAAAATTCTTTTATGAAATAGTTAGATAAAAGCACAATGTTTTAATGTTATAGTGATTATCATGCTCATTTCAAATGAACTGACTCATGCTAACAATTTTGCATATGGATTTCATAAAAGATGAAAGGAGAAAGACATATAGAAATTTACATTTGTTTTATTAAAGAAATTGTATCTTTATTATGATGATTATGTGGCGTCATTACTTGAGATGTACTTGTCGGAAAATAAAGTTGTAATAAAACTACTTTGTATGCTGATTTGACACTTTGTAATCTCTGAGATACTTATGGATTCAGTGAATGTATCACTCCCTTTTGATAAATAAATGATGTGATGATTGTTAAATACTACTATAATGTAATACCTTATTTGTCATGAATTGGGATGCATTATTAAGTATTATCCTAAAGAAGGAGTGCATTTTATATACATAAGTGTGATGGGATTTGGTTTGGGGATATGAAATGTTAGTTGGTTGCTTTTCTCCTAAAGAGATGCAACTTATAAGTTGACACTCATAAGTATATCCTTAATCAATATAAAATGAATATGATTGAATTATGTATATGTTTGTGTATGAATTCTTGATGTATTTAAACATAAGTAATCTATTTCATAAATGGAAATTAGTCCATAACATAGGAAAAAGGATAATTCCTTTAAATCAATCATTGAGACTAAATTTAAGAACTTGTTAAAGTGTTGTGAATGTTGTAAGTATATGGTTGAATTTTTACTTCCTTAGGCATATTTTCATAATTAAAATTTGGAATGCTTAGAAAGAAATTAAATGGAATTTGTATTTCATCTCCATGAATTCTAAAATAAAGGGTTTATAAGGAACTTATTTAAGCTAGGGCTGAAATATGTAAGGAATTAATTAATACACTTTTGCAACTTTAAGATCAATCATGTCTTTATATGATACAACTTAAACATGTAATCTGAAAGGTTAGGAAGAAAATTTTACCTTCATACCTACCTCATATGTAATTTCAACTTGAAATTGTATAGGTTAGATTATGATGGTTGAATATTTAAGTGTTGTTGTAATTAATCTTTTAAGACAATGATTAGATGGGTTAATAACCTTATAATCTAAGGTATGCTAGTCAAATTGAGGATACTTAGTTGGTTGTTGGTACACATCAATCGTAGTGTAGTACTGCGTAATGGCGAGGGTCATTATGATGATACTACGATGCTTTGATATGTCTCAACACCCACATAGTTTGTTTAACTTGATTGACATAAAAGTAAGACTGGATCATGGTTCTATCCTATACAGGGATAGGAATATGATCTAGTGTCGATGTCAACTCATGTTGAATTAGGATAACTAGACACACCTAATCTATTTACATCGATTGAGTATGTATATGTACCCTTAGTCACCATGAGTAGTCTTTCACACTAGTGCATGTTGTTTCCCTTGTCTAGTATGAAACCTTGAATCAGATTGGATTGACAAGAGTCAAGAAATACCACTCTAGATAACAGAACAAGTGTGGTGAGGGACTTATTCCATTTGACGAGTATGTCATCAAGGAATTGTAAACATGATAAACATGTTTAAAAACTTTGGCCAAAGTATCGCAAGTTGTTGGTTACGTTGTCCTATGTCACCTAGTTTAAGAAGCAAGATTTCAAATGAATATTAGTAACATATATTTAGATATGCCTCTTATACAGAACACTTGGGTATGCCTAAAAGGGTAAAGGACAAAGTATACGTTGTATACACATCATTGAGTTAACATGAGAAATCGGTTAAATACCGAGTCATGAAATGAGAGATCGGTGTTTCACCGAGTCATTTATAGTTACATATGGTTTTCTTGTTATGAGATGGATTAACATTGGAATGTGTGTTCTAAATTATGTTAATTTAGAATAGAGAACATTATGTATGATAAATAATTAAATAAAAATTCCTTATTCTAAAATTTTAAAATGGGAATGTTCCATATTGGTATCGAGTTGAAGGTTGCAACTCTTGGATGTATTGAGTCCATAATTTGATAAAAACTTAATTTTCTTGTCGATAGAAAATGGTTAGAACAAGGGGAGGTGCTACAAATAACCCACCTCTAGGTGGAGAGGTAGCTACCACACAAAAACTTGATGAGATCCTTGCTTCCCTATTGGACATAAGAGATCATATAGCTATACTTGAAAAAAAAGTTATGGGTAATGAGGAGGAAGAAGAAGATGTTGGTAATAGCAATCAGCCACCTCTTGTGGACAACGACAATGTTGTAAATTTGGGTGTTGATAATAATAATGCTGCAAATGCTAATGTAAATGTACCCAACTAGCCTGAAAATAAAAAGGAAAGATTATAAATGAACTAAAAATGATATAAAAAGGATAAGTACACCCAAGCTCAGACGATACTACACTCATGGATGGAGCGAGAATCTGGCTCAATGAAATAGAGAAGTAATTTGCAATATGTAACTTCTCGGAGGAAGCTAAAGCAATATGGGGAGATTATCAACTTTCCCATGAGGCATCCTCCTAGTGGGACAACCGAAAGGCTGAACTAAATATTGATGAAACAAACATCACTTGGGATCAATTTAAGAATTATTTTAAGAAACACCTTTGGTTGCCACAAATTTATTATGATCGAGAATATGACAATATTTTAGAACTTAACTCAGAAAATTTAACTATAATAGAGTACTCGGGAGAGGTTCACTAAGCTTCTTAAGTACATACCTCAATATCAAACTGACGAGAAGTTCAAGATAAAATTTTTTATTATGGGATTAAACCCTATCATAGTGGGTGAGATAGATGTTCACACCCCAACCACCAGGAAAGAGAGTTGTAGAAAATCTATTTGGCGGGAGGCGAGCAAGATTAAAAGCAATTTCTTCCCATAAGGAAGAAATTAGAAAGAAAATTCCTACTTCTTCTTTTGTCTCTTGCACCCAAAAAAGGGGGCATGAAATAATTTTGGTACTATGAATAAATTTGTTGTTGATAAAAGAAGAAAACAAAAGAAAATAAACCTATTACAATCTGTTTGGAACAACTTTTATAAAAACAATAATAATGGATAGAAGTCCTATGGAGGATGTAACAACAATTTCAAGGCTGGAAATAAATTTGAACCTAAAAGAGGACTCCATAGGGGATGCTACAATTGTGGAAAAGATCACTATAGACACCAAATTCGTGTCTTACGACCCCTTGTGACCTGCATCCCATTTCGCAACCTATTGATAAATCCCCATCACCTCACCCGCCACCTCATTTTTCCACCTCATCATGACCTAGCCCTAATCCTAAACTAACCTAATTAAAACCTAAAACTTGGTCTACACCTACACCCATAACTAATGACCCCTTTCTCGCACCCAAAACCGACCTTCTAGTCACTTGACCAAGCCCGCAACTGATCTCTCGGGAGAAAAGTAGGGAAGGTGGGCTATTTTACTAAAAATAGCCTACTTTTTCCTTACCGATGCCGGTTCCTACTCGACCGCCGTCGGTTACGCAACCGCCATCGGTTCCCTGTAAATGGGCTCCCCAAACCAAAACAACGGACCGAAATTTCATTTTGGGATCAGAGGAAAGGATTTTTGAATCAACAGAGATCATTGGGAGCGAGGAACAGAGTCCAGATCTTCACTTGACCGAGCAGAGACGAGTGAAGAAACTAGAAGTGTTTACAGCAAAGGAGATCACCTTGCATCTTTGTCAAAATCAGTAAGTCACATCTTGCATGTCCTCTGTTATAACATTTCTTATGCTCTTTGAATCACAAATTCCTCCCAAATCCATCTCGAATCCACTACCCAACGTGCTATTGCATCTAACCATCATTCTTTTACCTCTCATCATCTCATTTCCTAATATCATCCATAAACCACCTTTACAAACACCATAGCTACCAAGAAGATCCTAGAACCCACCGGGCTATCAAGAATATCGGTTATCAAGAATCGCATCGGTTCCTCCGATCAAAACCAGTAAAACCAGCCTTTCCCCTACCTGGGCTTCAACGAAACAACTTAATTGATATTTTGCGCCTTTTGTGTTAATTCATATTAGCAGGAAACTCACCACCTTCGAAAGGAAGTTTTATATTTCCTGGCCCAAGGCAATTTCTCATTTATTGTCTAATCAAAATCTTGTGGTCTTGTGTTCTTATTTCAGCAGGTAGTCCTTCCAAGACAAAAAGGAGTTCTTCGCAGTCACCCGATCTTTCTACGGTACGCGCACACCATCTCGACATTCTGCAGGTGTATTCCTCCTAGTCCCTAACCTTATCTCTGTTTCTAAAAGGAACGAAACATTCCGAGTGAAACATTTTGGCACACGCCACTGGGACCCATCTTGGGTTTTTATCTCTTTGCTTATTTTCATTTTAGGAAGCATACTTGTTGTTCTTTGCTTTTGTTATATATTTTGTAAAGAATTTGTCTTGCTTTCCTAGTTTCGCATTAGTGAAAGTCATCTCTCTTGCTTCATCAAACATAATTTTTGATTTGGGTTTAAAACACGTGCATCGCATTCCCGCTTGTTGTTTTTCAATTCTAGTGAACGTAGATTAAGTAAATGTGTCATACATGTGGGGGTGATATCCACGGTATTGACAGAAATTAATCTTACTTTCACCGCACAACACATACCAAATCACTTCACAATTAACACAACAGCTCAAACATCCCCCTTTTCCGCGTGGTATTCCTCCACCCGATTGAGGTAACCTTATAAGCCAAAACAACTTGACATTTCCCCTAAGTCTTTTGTTTAGGATTCTAACATCATTCTACGTCTAAAGGCATAAGCCCACAATAATTAAAATTAACCCTAGGGTTAATCTCTAGATTTGCGTGTGCATCTTGCTGGTTCTGTTTTCTTTCTCATTCTCTGTCTTCTGTGATCAATAACTGGACAAGTATACTAAACGTTGTTAAAAATCAAATTAGCAGCCTTTTTTTTTATATCTTGTTAGCCCAGACTTATTACACCGACATCGGTTACCTGACCGACGTCGGCTATAGTATAACCGACATCGGTTACTAGACCGATATCGGCCATCGTCTTTTCCAATTCCCCGACAAACCAAAGAACCTACCAATTTTACTGGGGCCCGAGTTTGTTTCTATTCCCGATGATTGAAACCCTACGGTGAACTCCCGTCCATGGTTGTTATCACTCGAACGCAAGCCGCCGCCATGGTTTCACATGCTTGCTCTGCTTTTGCCCGAATCACCCCCTTCACATTCTCGTGGGGAATCCTACGGATACCAGCGAGGTTCCTAAAATTCCTATGGGAGATAAGGACTTTGCCAAGTTTCTGGATGCTAATTCCAGGTCCTGAACAATACTATTTATCTCATACCCCTGACCGTACGCCTGATGGTCAGCTCCTTGTGGGTATGCCTATTAGTATAGCTGCTCATTTAGCTCCCACTCCACCCGATAATACCGCCTCGCTTCTCGCATCTCTAGCCCGTCTCCCAATCCGACGGCTTCGTGAGGTTCATACGACCCCGATTAGCTTTCCTTTGTTAATCTTGGACCCCACATATCACTACCACCGACCGCCCCTACCTCATCTCTCTTGCAGATCGCTCCGTTCATGACTTGCCTCTCGCCACCTATCCACACGAGCTTTCCTTCTCAAGCTCCGCCTACCTTTTCATTCCCATACACATATCCAAAGAACCTCAACATCCTATATGGGACATCCCTATCTGGCCGCCTCAACATATTCATCCTCCACACCTTATCAACACTTAACCCCACCGATGTCAACGGTGGTCCTTGGTCCAATTTGCTTCCATTTACCACAACCACACCATCATCTCATCCAACTACCGATCTAATTAAACAAATGATGGACAAAATGCAAAACTCCGGAGGCTTCTGTTTCAGAAGTCGTAGCGCTGACATACATACGAGCAAGTTTGTCGGGAGCCCATTCACCCTTCTCGTCCCCTTCATTCATATCCTCCTCAATGGGAGTTACCAAAATTTACCCGCTTTTAATCAAGAAAGAGGATCCTCAACAACACTTGCGATCATTTAGACATGCTTGTTATTTGATCGCTCATGATGATGCCTTATTCAAGACCTTTCCCATGTCCTTATCAGACTCGCTTGAGTGGTACAGGTTGCTTTAACCCAAAGACTCAATCTTCTTTTAACCAACTAGCCCAATCTTTCTTGGATCATTTCTCCATTAACATTGCTAAGAAAGTATCCATCACCGACATTTATGCCATTCGACACCAAGATGAATCTATCGCAGATTTCGCTTGGACGATGGCGCGGCCTTATCAACCAACTTACATATGCCTTGCCTCAAATCGAACTTATCAAACTATTTACGCGGCTCGCGCTAAGCACATCTCCCTACCCTTCAAATTCAAACTTTCCGTACATTCGACGAGGCCTTTACCATGGCTCGAAAACTAGAAATTCGAGCCTTAGAGGAAGAGAAATTGCGGTGCAGTAATAAAAACTCCACTTTCCGAACTTCGATTCCACCAACAAACCTAACACCACCAATCCTCACCCATCGACAC
Organism: Taxus wallichiana var. yunnanensis; assembly: GCA_018340775.1. Taxonomy (NCBI): domain Eukaryota; kingdom Viridiplantae; phylum Streptophyta; class Pinopsida; order Cupressales; family Taxaceae; genus Taxus; species Taxus wallichiana. The sequence continues at coordinate 584,026,190 of CM031237.1, read as the reverse complement.
TTCTTCTAAATCAAAAGGGGCCTGCACGCGGTGATGGTCAAATCCCAACCACCGTCTAATACCCCGCCAAAACCACTTATAAGTATAAAGCGTAACCCATCAACTACACTCCTCGGGAGAGACATATGGTGTGATATTGGAAAAATTGCTCAAAGCAGAGCCATCACCTTACCTCCGTTAAACCTCATTCCGGTTTGATTCCACTCGCGCCATACCTTCCTGGTACAAAGAAAATGACTTTTGAATTTCCACCGCGTGAAGGGACACAAGCCATGAGAACTGCAAGATGTTGAAAAACATAGTGCAGAAATGGTTGATGTAGGGATATAGCCTCGATAATCCTAACGCCCGCCAACCAAAATTTGAAAATCTTCAATAAGCCATTCCCGAATCACTCTCCCAACAAGAATACAAACCAGATATCTTAGCCGAGGAGAGTGTTCATGAGATCCATGCAGCTTTCTTCGATACCCACCAAAAGCCTCTATCGAGAAAATTTTGAATCAAGCCTCTTCACTAACACGGAGCCCGAACCTCCTTTACCACCATCAAGCCAAAGCGAAATCATTCCTTTACCTATAAAGGAGTTAATCGCCTGTACTTCTCTTCCCATCAATGAGTCTTCTTATACCACATCCCTACAAGACCGCATGAACGAATGTTATCTAATTTATCTATTTCCCAAAACGTCTCCTCTACCGCTCTTGCCGCACAAGAGGAGGGTACGCCACTCCTTTTGACATCCTTAGACGAGAAATCTCTTGCACCGACATCACCAAATTCTTTAACCATGACAGACCCTCTCAAACATGCCCTCCCCGCCTATTAGTCCTTCATCGCCTAAATCTTTTCAACAACCGGTTGACCTTTTAATATCTATTGATACAAGACTCATCTACCCCCGTATCACGCCCACAAAGTGGACTGGAATCACAACCTACCTCTTCTTCCGTACTCAAATTTACAATTCAAACTGAAGACTGTCATTCTCCGTAAGATAGACGAATCCTATGGGAACGCTTGAGTACGCCATATTCTACTCAAATGCAAATGACCGATTCTCGAGGCCTCCACCATATACCCAAGTGCTTACGTGCTTAAAATGCCCATGTTCTCACCTTCACCCCCTCACCTCTACCAAATGCCCCGTCCACTTCTATTAACTTAGCCAAATCTTCCCTACGCTGGGACCTTGCCCATACCTGGGCCTAACACACCCACCTAAGCGGCTTGATTTATCCAAAATAAATCCACCCCGCCACCTAGGAGACAAACTCAATCCGTGCCTCTCTCACAATCAAAACCCTCATCGTCACACCCACCTTCCATATCGGGACCTCATCCCTCCACCTTACATCAATATATCATACCTCCCGCGTTTTCTTCAAAACGACTTACACCTTCTGCACCTATACAGAGATCCCAGGGTATAGCAACACCGTCACTCCGCGTATCCTGTCCACCTATCAACCCTAAACAAATTCCATCATCAAAAGATTTGTTTTCGGTCACTCCTATTTCCCGTGGTTGTTTTCTCGATACCACATCATCTCGCTCATCTCATCATCCAACATAGCTTCTGCGCCAAAGAAACCACGTTTAGTGAAAACCACGTGTCAACACCCCTCGGCTAAACCACCACCCGTACGAACCAACCACACCCAAACATTACCAAAACCTATACGAACCAACCACGCCCAAACATTACCAAAACCCGCACAACCAATACCCTCATCCTCCTCCGATTTTGACCCACTCAAAGGATCTTACGCCAAAATTCTTGCTATGTTGGTGGAGAATGCGACCATTTCCCTACCCCCACTTAGACCTTATGACCCGTCTAAACCTCGACCGATAAGTTATGATGAGTCTAAAATCTGCGCCTATCACCGCACACCAGGACATGATGTGGAGGGATGCAAAGCTTTAAAACCATCCTTCGTCACCACCTCTCCCGATAGAAAGGTTAAGAAAGACAACTTACGAAGGGAGAGACCTTTAGCTTCACCCCTCTCCTCTACCATCTCGTCCCCGCCTCACCAAGATCTATCATTATTACAACCCCACCTCTCAAAACCATGATTTATCCCAACCATCTTCCTCATTTCAGGTCTACGAGATTAATATGATTAGTGTCGCTACTCGAGGCGTAAAAACAATGGGAAAGCAAAAGAAAACACACTGCAGATCTCTTTCTCCGTCAAACATCCCGATTGCACCACCACCTAAAGTAGTTATTCGTGGACCCACTTACCCCGCCTCTAATGGAGCTGCCCATCGAGCCATGATCAAACAGCTTCACCAATCACCCGTAAAAATGACACTGTATGATCTCATTCAGACTTCTGAATCTCATCGACAAGCTCTCATTGAGATCCTTCAAGGGATAGAGGTTTTACCTAATGAAACCCTTCCTATCGTTGCCTCCATTCTAACACCCAATCACGTTGCTTCTCTCACCAAACAACCCATCGCCTAACCACTTTCTCTCGCATAAGAAGCCGCCGCTGGGGCTCAAGATGAAATTATCGACTTTTGTACCAAGATCCCGACCCGCCCTTTTCATCTCATCTTACGTCCAGGATATCCGGTACGCGTGTTATGATTGACGGGGCGCCACTAAACATCATCTCTTCAAAAGCTTTTCAACAAATGAATATCCCTTCTAGCTACATGTGTGCAACCACATCATGTCATGCGGTCATTCAATGACGCTATTACCTCTACCTTAGGCACCGTGATCCTCAACATTCGGTAGACCACGTACTTTACCCGAACTCTTCTATGTCCTCGAGGGAGAGTTCCAATATAATATATATTGGTCATCCTCGATCGGGCCATGGGATGCGTTCCCTCAACATTACATAGATGCATAAAATTTGAGTACGAGGGGAAGTCCTACACCGTAAAAGCTGATCCTCCCCCCTTTAAAACCTGCAATATGTTATACCACCCTAACGATGTGCTTATACCAATCAAGACACCCATACATTCAACCCAACCATCCTCTTCAAATGTACCTCAACCATCCACCTCAATCGCGCCTACGCCTTCAACCGATGAAACCACCGTCGCAAAACCACTTCCTTCCCGCAGCCTAACATCCCAACCTCCGACCCCTTAGTAGATGTTTTTCAACGCCTTACGCTGGGGGAGTACCACCTATATAACGTTAGTTCTTTCCCTACCCCGCAGGAGTATGGACAATTACATGCACATCCCACCTACGACCGTCCGCGTGGGGAGGTAATCTCTTATTGACCACCCCATGCCGCACCAACCTAACGTATGGGGGTGTTGACGCATCCTCCATTACCCCTAAACCTCCTCTTGGTGTGGTCCCCTTCCAATCTGATTTTCAATACTTGACAAATCGTCGCTTCGCCCTCACCTTCTTGACTCGCTGTGCTTGGAAAGGCTTTGGTTTTGGTCTTTACGAACAAGGCCGACATACACTCATTCCCGTGACTACCCGCAAACATAATGATCGCAGTGGTCTCGGTTTTCCTGAAACACCTACACAGGAGACACCTCATGTCAGCTGTATTCTGGAAGAAGACGATGTCACCCCTACCAAACCATCATCACCCACTTTGCCATCATCACCCACAGAATCTATAGACCCTGAATCTATCCCTCCTAACTTTTTTTTTTTTTTTTTTTTTCATAAATGCCATCTTCATAGGTCCTCTCACTTATCAACGCGATAATGAGGACCCATCTTCTTTGCCCCTTCTGTATCTAGACATGATCGAAGAGGATTCACCTTTGATTAATGTTGTTGAGTGTCAGGATGACGAATCCATCCTCACTTACCTTGGCGCGGATGATTCTTATATTCAACGAGCCTTACCATCTAAAACCCAAACCATGCTGAACGAATCTACTATAGAAATCAACATCCACACGGAGGAGGATCTCACATAGTGAAGATCGGACAATCCTTAACACATCGTAACAAGCCACCTTTACTACCTTTCTCCGTACTCCGCAACCAAGCTTTCGCTTGTCCTACGCCGACATGCCAGAATTGATCCTACCATTTCCATCCATAACATCACCCTAAACTCGATTCCAAACTACCAAACAAAATCGAGAAAATGCATCCACGCATTGCTCCTCTTGGTCAAAGAAGAGCTTCAATGACTTCTCTCTTCCTTCATCTTGCCTATTGACTATCCTCAATGGATTTCTAACATCGCACTCGTCACTAAAGCGATGGGGGACTTCGGATATGCACGGATTTCTGGGATCTTAACCTCGCTTGCCCTAAGGATGACTTTCCCCTCCCAAGTATTGATCAACTTGTTGATCTCACTGCGGGCCATGAAATGCTTTCTCTCATGGATGGCTTTTCAGGATACAATCAAATTTTGGTCGCACCCGCCGATCAACATAAGACCGCTTTCATAACTCCTTGGGGAACCTTCTGTTACCGTGTAATGCCATTTGGCCTTAAGAATGCTGGTGCAACCTATCAGCGGGCTATGACCTACATTTTTCATGACATTATGCACACTATCCTTGAAGATTACGTCGACGATCTTCTTGGCAAGTCTAAACATCGCAGTGAACATCTCGATGTTTTAACCATTATTTTCGATCACCTGTTGCAATATTCTGTTCATCTTCAACCAAAGAAATGTGTCTTTGGTGTCCTTTCGGGGAAACTTCTTGGTTTTATCATCTCTTTGCGTGGCATTGAGGTCGATCCATCTAAAGTAAAAGCTATCCTAGAAATGCCTCCACCCAAAAACCTCAAACAATTGCGTAGTTTTGCGGTGGTAAACTTCAATCCATCCGGCATTTCATCTCCCAACTCTCGGATCGATGTCACCCTTTTCATCACCTTCTTAAAAAGGACGTTGCCTTTCAATGGAGTGAGGAGTGTCACCAAGCCTTCGAAGCTCTCAAAACTTATCTCTTGCAGCCACCCATGCTTATCCCACCCCAGGACGACCGCCCTTTCTACCTTTATCTTTCCGCCACCGACCATGCTATAGAGCTATGCTCAGCACATCGGGACTCAAGCGCGAGAACAAAGCCGTTTATTATATAAGTCGTACTCGTGGATTACGAGACTAGGTATACACATGTAGAAAAATTGTGCCTAGCCCTATCATTCGTAGCTACCAAACTCCGACATTACCTCCTGAATCACAAAACTTTTGTCATCACCAACACGGACCCCATTCATTATATGTACGCCAAACCACATCTAAACCAACGCATCGCTCGATGGCTCATGCTCCTCGCCGACCTCGACCTTGAGTTTATACAAAAAGTCAATCAAAGGACAAACTCTCGCACCAACTTATGGAGGCCCCTTTACCCGGGAACAATTTACCAATTTTACATTCCCCGACGAACTCATCGCCACTCTTTCACTGGGAAGAGTCGATCAAATGACCTCTTCTTCGATGGATCTAAATGCGGCCGGCGGAGGAGCCGGCGTTGTTCTCATCCTCTCGACGCTGAACCTATGCCTCTTTCATTCCGGCTTGATTTCCCCCGCACTAATAATACAAATGGAATACGAGGCCCTTGTTCTGGGTCTCCAAGTGCGATACACTTAGGTATCAAATCTATCAATATATTTGGTGACTCTCAATGGTAGTCAATCAAGTTATGGGCATCTACCAATGTAAAATGAGGAACTTCAAAAGTACAAACACTACGTGGATTCACTTCTAGCCTTATTTACTCACTATTCTATCCAAACCATTCCCGCTCCACTAACAAATTTCATGGATACTATGGCTTGCTTAGCCTCGCAAATTCCACTTCATCAACTCGACTCAATTATTCGTCGTGGTCCAACAACTCTTTGCCCCATCCTATTCAGCCCCGGTTGTTTGTATGATAAATACCGTGTCCGCTAACTCGCAGGATACTTGGTATCACCAATTCCATGACTACCTTACAACCTCTGTTCTCCCTTCTGACCTTACTAGTACTGGTAAACGTGCTTTTCTTAAAAGCATTTCTCGTTATGTTGTCATGGGGGACTCCTCTATAAACGTGGCTTTGATGGCATCCTCCTTCGCTGTCTAACCGGCGCGGAGGTTACCTATACCATCCAACAAGTCCATGATGGGATTTGTGGTGGACATTTTAGTGGCCTTCGCCGTGGCTAAACGAATCCTTCGCCTAGGTTATTATTGGCCTACTCAATAACGATCGCTACTTAATATGTTAAGCGTTGTGTTATGTGTCAACAACATGCCAACCTTCAACATACTCCTAGCCATCCGCCGCAGTCACACGAGATCTTTGGCCTTTCTCACAATGGGGTTTAGACCTTATTGGTGAGATTCACCCGACCTCTTCACAACGCCACCATTGGATAATCACAAGAATCGAATATTACACAAAATGGGTGGAGGCCATTCCACTCATTTCAATCAAAAAGAAAAATTGTTAATTCATTAACCATCACATTATCTCTGTCGCTTTTGGTATTCCTCATCGCCTAATAATGTATAATGGTAAATTTTAAAAACAAGTGTTACAAGACCTTTCATGACAACTTTGGTATCAAACTTAGTTTCTCATCGCCTTACTATCCGCAGCCAATGGTCGCTGAATCTTCTAATAAAACCCTAACCAAAATCCTCATGAAAGTTGTCAATGAATCCGGAAGAAATTGGCACGATCACATTCCCTTTGCCCTTTGGGCTTATCGTACTCAGCATTCGTACTCTACTAACGCTACACCTTTTTTTTTTGGTATATGGTACCGAGGCCGCCTTGCCTCTCGAAATACAAATACTTCTCCTCGTAATATCCCTTCAGATATTCTCACCAACGATGATTTCCGCCAAGAACGGTTAGCCCAATTGGAGCTTCTTGACGAACGTCGTCTTACAGCTCTTGATCACCTCCAAATCTATCAAAAACGCATCAAGCGTGCTTATGATAAGTGACTTCATGAGCGTATCTTTAAGGTTGGTGATCTTGTCCTCAAAGAGAATCAACATGTCACCAAACTAGAAAAGAGCAAACGTGGAAAATTTGCTCCCAATTGGATTGGGCCTTATATAATCACTCACACCTATGGATCGTGCACTTATCGCTTAGCTTCGCTTAATGGTAAACCTCCGAGCTCGAACCCTTAATGCCTTGCATCTTCGACCATTCTACTGTTGAATCTAGTGTTATATCACTTCTTATCTACCTACTGCTCGTCCCTTGAGCTCATTTACCGCTACATACACTTTGTTTTCTATATCTCAAAATAAAATCAAAATCACTCCTCACCTCCCCTTGATGATGCCTTCCCCTTTTTAGTCTAGTCCATGACTTCAAAGTATTAAAATAAGCCGTATTCTTATGGGATTTTCTTGAGTCAAACTTCCTACTAAACTAGATGCTTCACGCCAAAAGAACATCTAGTCATCTAAATTAAATATAGATCGCTTCCTCAAGGACAAGCTATATGCCGAACTATTGCAAGCTACTATAAATAGATCGCCCTCGAAGGATAGCTATGCACTAAAATCATATCTCGCTACTATAAATAGACTACTCCCGAAGGACAACTATGCACTAAAATCATATCTACACTATAAATAGATCGCCCTCGAAGGACAGCTATACATAGTCAGCCTTTTCTCGCAGCTTTCGCATTGATCGCCTTTGTAGAAGACCTCAAGAATAGTACAATCAATATCCTGTAGACTTCCCATCGATCGATCGCCTATATTCACCAAATAAAAGCCTCATTCAAAAGAACTTTTGGGTCATGGACTTGTCTATTTAGGGTAGGTTCTCTTTCGCCGTAACACTCACTTTGTAACAAGTTCTCTCAGTACCTCAGCTATATCATCCACCTCACCTCACCATTTGTTTCAACTCAAGGGACGTAACGTACACCTGATATATTGTGATCATACAACTCTTTTCACCTATTGACTTCTCGCCTATGCAAGGTACCTAGGGATTCAAGCTCGTTCTACGTTAATGTGTGGTTTGTTTAGCTCTTTTCACCTACGGAGCACTCTTTCCGCTTTGCCTCGCATCTAGGATTGTGTGTTGATCTTAATCAGGACACGCTTCCCTACTACTTGGGTATGCTAACTTTTGCTTCACCTATACCTACACCAACAACATTATCCTACCAACACCAACAACATTATCCTACCAACACCAACAACATTACCCTACCAACATCAAATTTTTACCAAACGACAAATTGCCTAACCACAACCAAATTGCCTAAATTCACCTCTCCCTGGTCCTAAGGGAGAACTACATCGGTCTGAGGCCCCTCCTTGCTTTGTGCAATGGGCTATGTAGGCAGCACTTCGGAGACATGGGGTCTCCCAAGGTTAGCTCGACCATCCCCTACCAGAACTTATCATGTGTGGTAAATATAAATATTTTTGTGTATTTCTATTTAATCACATTCCTCTTTATCCTTTTTCAAAACACCAAAAATCACAACGCAAACATTCTTATTATTATAACTCAAATCAACATACATATCTTGTTTTATTTAGATGTTAAACCAATACATCTTCTCTATCATCGACACGCAGGTCGGTACTCTTATTTATTCTTATACCTTGCTAGCATTTATTTAGACGCTCACGCCTCATTCCGACCCAGGTGATGATCGTGATCGTCGACGCCTCTCGCCGGGCCTCTCTGTCCTCAAAGGTACCACGGCTATTGGTACCGCCCACTGATCCACCAATCTCTCCTGTAACATATGAATGCGCCCTCTCGCATGGAGGAATCCAGCCTCTAGTCTCGCTGCTCGTGACTCCGCAACCACTAACAATCCTCTTGTCTCATTCACTGCGTTTGGAGCGCCGAACCAAACGCCGCAGCCGATCCTCTCTCGCTCGTAATCACAGCTATGTCGTGGTGATTGCGTACACCTTGCAGCTCGCTACCCACCATAACCTATAAGCCTCTCGTCATTCCGCATCCATTACACTCGCGATCGGCTGCTATCTCCTCGGGCCCTTCTAGAGGTGTTGGCCGGGAGGTGAGAATGCCGCCTCCTGCATCGATCCTCATATATGGTCTATAAGCCGGGGTATATCCTACATAAATCCAAATTGTCGCCGCACGCGATCTAGAGGAATCCTCTCATACTCACTCTGCCTCGTGCCCCCGCGATCCACCTCAATCGCTCTACACCCTCAACTCCTTAGCTATATTCTCTGTTACCATATAGTTCCCGTAAGGTCGCCAATGTATATCGCAATCGTCACCCTCTCCCATACTCGCCCGTAATACTCAATGTTACCCGTCACGGCCCTGGGATCTTGCCTCTTGTTCGCTGGGACCCATCGCCTCAATCCCAACCTCGTACTCTAGTTTCTCCTCGATCGATGGATCGGCCTATTGGTCACACACAAACAATGTGCTCATAGGCCCAACAAAGGTAATAAGTATGAGCAATCCAAAGTGTCGCCCCGTGATTTCACCGCAGCCCATAAACCCTCGTATAACTCCGCCAAATATGCAGTGCCCATGCAAAAGTCACGTTCCTTTCTATCATCTCCCGATAACACACATCAATGCCTTTGGAAATCTTCCTTCTACCCTCGGTAATGCATAATACCCTACCGCTATCATTAATATCACTCGCTAACCTTGTCTCCTCGTGGTGTGCCGTATACATTACCCCATACGTAAATGATAAACCTCGCTGTGTCAAATCTCGTGCGTATGGACCAAATACTACTGTTATCGCTCCCCGTGCCGTGCTAGGTAGTGCTTGATATACTGGTTCTCCTATAATAGGGAGTCTCAAAATATGGAACACATCTTCCAATGTTATTGTCATCTCCCCGTTGGCAGATAAAAGGTATTTGTCTCGGGATTCCATCTTTCAATCAACACCTGTAACATAGCATGGTTACGTGTGATTCGTGAATAATAGCGGATTCCACTTAACCCCAAACAATTTATCAGTGTCCATTCAGCCGGGCGTTACATCCGCTCGGATTCGTGATGACACAGCTTGGCTGTACACTATCATTCATCCTCAACCCCGCTCCGCCTCGCATACATCCAAATAACAAACAACCATTCAATTCTCAAATCCACACTTGGGTTTTTCTCAAATTCTAGAAATTCCTACAAAGAATCGGTATCGCTTATGTACTAACCAAGATTGGTTGAGTAACCGACATCTGGTTATCCCTAACCGATATCGGTCACTTTTACTTTCATACACCTTGCTAAACAACCACCTACGACAATAAATTGCTCGCTTATTCCTCTCTATATACAGACATACCCAAAACCATTTATTACCTACATGTAGATTGAGAACAGGACGGAAGCCTTTGTGATATTTTATTAATCTCAATCGGTAAACAATTACAGAGAATGGGCTGCAATATTTATAGATATTGCATACCAAATACACAGGAGAATAAGTTGCAGGTGTGCAACCAAATGCCAAATGAATAAGCTTCCAATAACATCCGGGAAGCAGGAATTAGAAAAAGACAAATATATTGTTTAAAACAATATAACAATCGAATACAAACAAATATGGTTGATTAACCATACAACAAGATTATATTTATTATTTAATTAATAAAATTAATTAAATAATCTAACTATGCATAATTAATAATAGGATAATAAAATTTATCCTAACATTCCCCCCCTTAATTGTGCATTGTCTGAAGAGATGAGGAGAGAAATGCTCTGAACAACTCGAACTTGTCACGTGCAAGTGACTTTGTGAAAATATCTCGCTCGTTGTTCAAATTGTTGGACAAAATTGAAATTTGGATGTTGTGCTTCAATACATGTTCGCGTATGAAATGAACCTGAACTTCAATGTGCTTTGTTCTCTCGTGAAAAACTGGATTGCGAACAAGTTTGAGAACACCTTCGTTGTCAACATACATGGTGGTCGGTTTGTCCTGTGGTATTCCAAGTCCTTCCAGTATGCGACGTAGCCAAATCGCTTCACTGCATGCCTTCTCTGCGAACGATACTTACGTGGAAGAGCGAGAAACAAAGTGTTGTTTCTTACTTCCCCATGATATTGGTCCAGATCCCATAAAGAATACAAATCCAGAAGTGGATTTTCTATCATCAATGTTACTGCATGATCTTGAATCCGAATATCCAGTCAAGAAGAAGTTTTCGTTCTTCTTGTATTCTAGACCAAGATCCACTGATCCTTTGAGATATCTCAAGATGCGCTTTGCTACTTTCCAATGACAAACTTTGGGTTCTTGCATGAACTGGATAGATAGCTCACTGCAAAGCTGATATCTCGGTCTAGTGTAGGTCGTGTAAATGAGACTCCCAATCGTTGCCGATAGAGAGTGGCACTTACCTCAGGAGATGGATCTGAACGAGATAACTGTAATCTGTTCTCCATAGGTGTAGCAATTGGTGTGCAATCCATCATCCTAAACTTCTCGAGCGTTGTCTTGGTATATTTCATCTGAGAAACAAATATGTGATTCTCTTTCTGCCATACTTCCAGTCCAAGACAATAATGCATAAGCCCGAGATCTGTCATGTCGAATGATCACTTAAGATCTTTCTTTGTTTCATCAATCATCTTCACTGAACTGCCAGTGATGACTAGATCATCGACATAAACTACAATAATCACCATCTCCCCCCCTTGCTTTTTGAGGTAGAGATTGGGATCGTATGGATTTCTGACAAATCCATGTTGTACGAGATGCTCATCAATCTTGATGTACCATGCCCGGGGTGCTTGTTTGAGGCCATACAGAGATTTCCTGAGTCTGCATACCTTTTCTTCTTGACCTGTGTACTACATATCCCTCAAAGTTGAGTCATGTAGACTTCTTCTTGCAAATCTCCATTCAGGAAGGCACTTTTTACGTCCATCTGGTGAACTTTCCATCCAAACTGAGTAGCTAGAGCAAAGATCATCCTGATCATTTTGATCTTAGCTGTGGGAGCAAATGTCTCCTCATAGTCAATGCCTTCTTTTCGTGCGTATTGCCCCTTTGCTACAAGTCTTGCTTTACACTTGTCTACTGTCCCATCTGCTTTGTACTTAGTTTTGAATATCCATCTGCAACCAATGGGTTTCTTCCCTGGTGGAAGATCGACAAGCTGCCAAGTGTTATTCTTCATCACTGATTGATATTCGAGAATCCATGGCATCTTTCCAAGCTTTTTGATCGTAGGGCTTCCCGGATGTAGATGGCTCAAATCTGTTTCAATAACTCTACTCATCAAAGCAAAGTTAACTTCTTCTCTTGCTTTACTGCGAGTCCGTGGTCCAGGGGTGGATGTATCCGGTGGAGCATCCAGTCTTGCATCTCGTAATGTGCTTGTACACCATTTAGGCATACGTTGAGCTGTTCCCATGGGTTGTGGTCCTATCTCGATCAACACCATCATCCCCATCATCACTTTCATCTTACGAGGGAACATTTGCTTCAGCTTTTACAAGCTGGTGAAAAATCTACATCTTGCGAGTCAGGAGGAGGAGTCTCTACTTCCTTCTTCTCGAAAAACTCAACATCTCGCTTGTGTAGACTTTTCGGTCTTAGGATCCATCATCAGTACCCAAGAGTCTCTTCTGTTGTATCCAATGAAGATGAGATTTTGTGACTTCATGTCCAATTTCTTTCGGTTCTGTTTGGGTATGTGCATGCGGCTTTGCACCCGAATACTCGAGGTGTGCAATGGATGGTTTCCTTTTGACCATGCTTCTTGTGGTGTAATTCCATCAAGAGCAGTTGTGGGTGCTTTGTTTAACAAATACACTGCTTTGTTTTTCGCATTCGCCCAAAATGTCTTTGCAAGTCCGAATCATCGATCATGCATCGCACCATTTCCATGATAGTACGATTTCTTCTCTCAACAACACCATTTTGCTGCGGTGTGTGTGGAGGAGGCATTTGTCGACGAATCCCGTGAGTTTGTAGATAGTCTCTGAACTCATCACTGGTGAATTCCCCCCCTCGATCTGAGCGGAGAGTTCTGATGTGACGACCAGTTTCTTTCTCAACTGCCACTTTGAACTTTTTGAATGTTTCAAAGGCTTCACTTTTCTTGTGAAGACAAAAAATCCACATTTTTCGTGAATAGTCATCAACACAGAGCATGAAGTACTGGAACCCTGAATGACTTGGCTGCATTGGACCGCACAGATCGGTATGAACCAGGTCAAGTTTTCCATGAGCTCGAAAAGTACTTGTTTGGAATGAAACTCTGTGTTGTTTCCCTGCTAAGCAGTGAGGACACTTGTCTGTATCCTTCTGAAGAGATGGTAGCCCATGTACCATATTGCACCGGCGAAGTGTGTCGAGATATTTGAAACTTACATGACCAAATCTCCTATGCCACAACTGAGCTGAGGTGGAGTTTTTAGCCACGAGTGCTTGATCATTTTTGTGAATGAAATCAAGTTGAAACATTCTTCCCACATTTGAGGCTTTTGCAATTATTTTCGAGCCTCTGGATTTATCTCGAATCAAACACATTTTCTTGCCGGATTGACTATCAAAGTCAATTTTCAGGTTGTGATCTAGGAGTTGACTGACCGAAAGAAGGTTCTTTGTCAACCCAGGGACATATAGAACATCTGATAGTTTGCATTTGCGTGAACCAAGGGTAGAGAAATGTTTCCAATCCTGATGACTCTTGTATATGAAGAATCATCTCCCAACGAAACATGATTTTTCGATGGCGTGTCCCTCATTGAAATAAACCAGTCTGTGGCGGTCATGTGTCGAGTGGCTCCCGAATCAACATACCGAGACTTCACTAGATGACGTGGATGGTTCACTTGATCGAGCGGTGAACAAGAAGTCTTCATTGTCTGATCGATCTGTTGCTCAAAGCAATATTACCTTCTTTGGTGGGGTCTTCTTTTCCAATTCCCCTTTTACGCCCGTGATAGTTGTTTGACTGTCCCTTGTAAGTTTGTTGTTGTTGTGGTCCAGAATTGCTTGATGAACCTTTCTTATATGTGTTAAACCAACAATCTTGTAAGTCATGTGCTCTTTTGCAAATTGGACATTGCTTCTTCTGTTGATTGTCCCCATGATACTGATTTTGATGAGGGGACTTCTGAAAGGATTTAGGTTTTCCTTTACCTTTTCCTTTCCATTTTTGATGTGAAGACAGTGCCTGCTCCTCTTCATCATCCTTGTTGTGCATTGCTTCCTCTTGTTGCAGTAGGTTTACTAGCTTGTCAAAACTAATTGTCGTATCTGACAAGTTTAGAGTTGTGACAAAAATTCGGTAAGAAGAGGAGAGCTCTCGAACAATGGGAACGAGAGACTCATCTTTGACCTCTTCTCCTAGGGCTAGAAGTGAAGCCCTCAACTCGCAACTCTTCTTAGGAAGGCTTCAATTTTCTCATTCTGTTTGAATTTCAATGTATGTAATCGACTCTCGCAAATTGAGTATGACATTCTTGTTCTTGGCCTCATATATTGTGCTCACTTATCCCAAGCTTCTTTTGATGATGTGGCATCTCGAATGTGGACTTGCACATCGTCGGATACTCCAAACAAGATGATGAGCTTTGCTTTTGATCCGCTCTATCAAATTGTCGTTGTTGTGTTGCATCGTTGGTGATCTCGGTTAGAGTACTACCACAACAGGCGATTTCTTTAAACTCAAGTTTGTGTCTTGATTTTTGTCTTCCAAGCAAAAGCATAGTTGCTTCCTCCGAGCAATTGTGAATCAGGAAGAAAAATTTGGGGGCATTGGTGCCCATTTTGCAGAGATCACCGACAGGGGTTTGGCTCTTATCACTCCTGTATAAGGTCTCCCAATCTATATACCGTCAGTCCGATATACCGAACCTTTCTATATACGCGCCCTTTCGATATACCCGTCGGTGCGTGGAAGAAGCTCGCCCTTTCTATATACCCGCAGATGCGTGAAAGAGGCGTTAACGCACGTGAAAGAATTCGATACGTGGTACCAAGACAAGATCGATGGGGTGCAGTGCGATTATTGACACCGGCTCAAAGAAATATCCTCATACGCGCGCGTAATCTCACTATATACTCGGATAATTTCTCGGTCCGGATTTATGTCTTGCAATCGTTCACGACGGATGGGATGGTTCATAGTGTGTGCCTTTGTGACCTTATTACTCCCCGTCGATTTATAGGGTCGATGCCAGCACGACGTTGTTGCAGCTATATTAGGCGTTAAGTGCAGTAGTAGTCGCGACGGCTTTACTCGTAAGCGCTTCCTAGAGGCACCGTATATACCGAACGCTGCGAATGAGATCTAGGATCTCGTGAGTGTTACAGAACCAATTTTTTATTATTTTTATTACAATTCTGCCACTTTTTGAGCAGTTACAAAGTTTGCAGTTGACTATGACAACCTGCAAATTAGTACAATATGCAGCAGTATATAATTTACATTCAAAAAATTGTACAATTTGAATGACAGCAAAAAATTTCTGTTTCGCGGGTCTGGTGGCCTCCTGAGCCCAATACGACCCAAAATGCTAAAAATTGCAAGAAAATAGCTGAAAATGCAATTTTTAGATGGGTCTCCTTTTGCAAAAAATGTCCAAAATGAAAAACCAGGCCGAATGGGAGAAAAAATTTTTTTACCCTAAATTAGGGATTTCTCCGCTAAATTTAGTTAGTTATAACTAAATTCAAAAAATCTGCTAAATTTAGCAGTTCCGCCAAAAATTTCGCCAAATTTGGTAGTGGGTGAGGGAGGGGGATTTGACCCCTTGACCTCTCTTTATGGGAAGTGTCTTACAAAAGTTATGCTAGCCACTTGGGCGGCTAAGCTAAACAAGTATATATAAAGAGAAATTTATAATTAAACACTTCCAAACTGTAAAACCATACCTTTTCATAAAACCACGGTTTTGGAAATCCGGTTTTGAGTGAATTTTCCAGCAAAGAGAAAAGCGACCAGCGGTTTTTGAAGGCGGTTTTGCGTGAAAGAAGGTGGTTTTGACTGTGTATAACACTTCTATCAATTTTCTCCCCTCCTTTGAGCTTGCAATCTCTTCCTTGGTGGATTCTATCCTCCTTGTGCTTGAATTGCAAAGACCATACATGGTTTTACATAGATTTAATGGCGGTTTTGAAGAATTTGATTGTGGTATTGCAAGGGATGGGGCTGGGAAGTTGCAGGAGGCAACTCTGGCTCTCCTCTTGCTTGCAAAAGCTTCTCCAATGCTCCTCAACCTCTTCTGCAATCCTCAAATCTCCTTCAACCTGCTCTGAAACCAAATGTAGATTGAGAAACAGGGACGGAAGCCTGTGATATTTTATTAATCTCAATCAGTAAACAATTACAGAGAATGGGCTGCAATATTTATAGATATTGCACAGCCAAATACACACAGGAGAATAAGTTGCACAGGTGCAACCAAATGCCAAAATGAATAAGCTTCCAATAACATCCGGGAAGCAGGAATTAGAAAAAGACAAATATATTGTTTAAAACAATATAACAATCTGAATACAAACAAATATGGTTGATTAACCATACAACAGTATATTTATTATTTAATTAATAAAATTAATTAAATAATCTAACTATGCATAATTAATAATAGGATAATAAAATTTATCCTAACAGATGCTTCTCCTCGTTCGCCATGATCACCACCCTCTTCAAATTCACCTTTCGCCTTCTAAATCTCGGAGAACACATTCACTTTCCCTATCTCTTTTCTCCTTATCACTCAAATTTCTCATGCAATTACCTGTCTCAGTCGTCAAAAAGTGTCACGTTCGTGTATTTAACTTCTTGCATGGCTCTCAAAATTAGAACTTAAGTTGCCACCCTAGCTTTTTTATTTTTAGAAAAGCTCATACCTAAATAACCGGTATCGGTTATGTAACCGATATCGGTCTACTATCTACCGACGTCGGTTACCTAACCGATATCGGTTATAGACCTATCTTTTTACAACATGGTTCTTTTCTTTGTTTTTACCTAATTTTTTGTCGCGCCCGCCTCTTTTCCTGCATCACAACACCATTATCCATATTTGTCCATCCACCACACATATCATTACAAGTTCATTAACATCATCTATTTTACAAAAACAAACAAACCATCAACTAAGGATATCAACAAACTATCAATCTATACATCATTTGGATCCAACTCATCAGATACATATATAACAATGTCACAAAACCAGCCCAAAACATGCAACATTTCCTCATATAACATGTCATCCATATATACGTGCAAAAACAAAAACATCAACATCATCCATATATCAACATGTCCACTAAACTCATCCTACATTCTATATCACAAACCATCGACAAAATACTTAAACACATTTTTGAACACTGCATGTGGATCAAAACATCATCTCTATATATATATACACAAATTTTCAAATATACAATGTGCCCTGCATCGGGGCCTCTGTGATCTCATCATACAACTAAGCCGGCACATGAGGCCTGTAATAACTATCCAAAATCTCGACTCAGCTCACGGGCCGGTCCCTCATATCAAAATATACTGGCTCACGAGGCCAGTATCAAATATATAACCCATACTCGACTCGCAGGCCGGTATATAATGAATAAATGAATCCATACATGAATAAATGATGGCACGCAGGCCTCTATCAACACAACCGGTTCGCAGACCGGTGCCCATGTCCCTATACAAAAACTATGTGGGGATCCCTCAGCTCTCCCCACCACCCTCAGCACCTCTCCCTGCTTTGGTCCCTGCGCAGTGCCTCTCGCCTCCTACACCAACATGCATGCCGGTTGTGGCCGCACCTCCTGCGATCTCGACTACGTGAGGTCTCCGCTCGGTGTGCGCGTATATGGCTGATACTCAGCTCCGGTAATATCAAGAACATCCACGATAATACCTGGGCCTCCGCTCTCACCTCCATGTATCTATCCCATGCCACCGCAGTTTTGGCTGGTCCACTCGACTCCTCTTACCCCTGTGCTTTGTCTTTGGTGGTGCTGGTGCTTTGTGCATTCTTTGGCGTGTGGTATGCGTGCATGTGCCTGTGCAAAAATTGTACATGTAGGGCCGTCTTCTTCACGTAATGCTTGCTTTGCACACTGTGCTGTGCTACCTGTGGTGGTGCCATAGCTCTGTTGGTGGTCGAGCTTGCTGTGCTGCATGCTTGAGCTGAGGCTATTTGTCACTATAAGACCCCTATAGTAGCTGCCCCCGTAATAACCGCACAGCTGGCTCGAGCTGATCTCTCTCTGCCGTCACCGCTGCCAAGTCTGTCTGTGCGGGCTGTGCTACCCTCGCCACTCTCTGACCAGCCCACCAAACCCTGTATGCTCCCGTGCACCCAGCATCATCTACGCCATCATCTGCTTAGCCTCTCTCTGCAACCCAATCTGCGGATCCATGGGTTGTGGTGCGGGCATGGGGCCTCACATCATCCCATCCCTCCTATCGAGGGAAGGGAGGTGGCTCGTCTGTCGCAGCCCCATCATCTGCTTGCGTACCCTCTCTCTAGGGGTATCCTCTCGCACTCTCCCAGCCTCCGTCTTGCTATATCGGAACGTGTCTTGGATCCAGCCAGAATTGTACTCGGCCTCCTTTGTGCGGGTGATGGCCTCTGTAAGGTCTCCATACGATATCTACCCATTTGTGGGCCCTCTAACAAATGCTCGTAGTAGGCAACGCTCTCTCCCCGCAAGCACTACTCTGTGGCTGCCCTCACGACTCCCAACCATCTCTGAAAGCCATATCTGTATATAACCTGTGGCCCTGGCTGCTGGGGTAACCCTACTGGCCTGATGCATATGATGTGCTCATATGCCCAACAATGCAGCAAAAATGTCGAACAGATACCGAATCGCCTCATCCGGCGATAACCCCAGAGCTCTCTGTATAGCTGCACCAGATACTACTGGTGCCCAAGCATAACAGGTGTGCTCCTCCACCATCTCATGAAGCACCCCCATCAATGCCCATGGAAAGTGGCCTCCCTCTGAGTCCGGGAGGGTGAAGCAGGTGATCCCAATCATCATCAGCACAGCCAGCCGTGTCTCGTGTCGATGCGCACGGTACATGTCACCATACCCAATGCTCACGCTGTGATAGGTAAGTAGCACGGCTGCATCTCCAAAAACCTGTAATATCTTGTCCATGGGCGGTCTCGGAATCTACTTGTAAGAGGCCTCTCTCCTCGATAGGTAGTCGAAGGATGCGATACACATCCTCCAACGTAATAGTCATCTCCCCAGTCGGGAGATGGAACACATTGGTCGCCGGATCCCATCTCTCGATGAGGGCGACCATCGGTGTGATCTCTCTCTATTGCTCTATACCTCTAGACTCCACCTGGAGTCCCACCTCACGCATGATCGCCCGGTGAGTCTGCGGATACATGTGGTCTCATCCGCACCGGCAGTGGGGCATCCTATCCCGCATCGTCAAGCTGGCGACGTACTCCTGCAAAACCAACCCACATCCTTAGACCTACTTTTATCACAACATCTACTTTATCCTCTAAACCCCCTTTTATCCCCCCGACCACACCCCGACTCTCTACCACCCCACCCAAAACCCAAACTCACACCACCTACAAAACCAAACTCACAACCCCAAAACAAAACACACCCAACCCAACCCACCCCACCCAAACCCCTACCCGACCCAAAGCCCAAAATCTACCCAAATCCAAACACACCCAACCCCAAAACAAAACAAATCCAAACCCACCCAACCCCAAAACAAAACAAATCCAAACCCACCCAACCCCAAAACAAAACAAAATCAACCCAACCCACCCCAACCAACCCCCCACCCCACCCAACACCCAAACCCACAACCCATACAAACCCAACCCAAACCCATCCCACCCATACCAACCCAACCCAAACCCACACCATACCCAACCCAAACAAACCCACACACACCCCGCAACCAACACCCCAAACAAAACAAAACCAAAACCAAAACAAAATAAATGCACTCAAAACAAAACAAAAAAACAAATGCCAACCGACGCCGGCCGATATACGACCGACGCCGGTCAAGCCCAACGCACCCTGCCCACAAAAAATTGCGATGTGCCGGTCAAGAACTTAAACCGACATCGGTGTTTGTATTTTCCCTAACCGAACTCCCGCCGGCCCCCAACTTACATTTTTTCCATTTTCTACTTATCTACCCACCCAAACACCATAAAACCCTACCCACCCAGCCGACTTACCCTATTTTACCCATCTATCCTCTTCATTTTTCAAATTACGTCAATTTACTCATTATTTCCTAAAAAATGCAAATTCCTACCCAAACCCCCAATTTCGCTTAATACCATTCAAATGCACAAAATAAAGAGTTCCGAGCCTACCCGTACGATGACACATCGTCATGGTGGGATGGGTGGTGGTGGTCCAGCTGGTCCAGCCCCTCCTACTCCTCCTGCACGTGTCATGGCTCTAATTCCGATCTGCTTTGGGTCCCCTGGCCAATCAACCGCCATTGCCGCCTCCTCACACGGGCCCGCAAACAACTCACTCTTCCGAAAAATAGCTCCACCTCACTCAATAAACCTCCAATCTCAACTCTCCACATCGATAAGTCAATTTGGTTTTCAAAATAACAAAGTGACAATGACAAGCCGTATTTTTCTTTTTATAGGTTTTCCTCCCATAACCGATATCGGTTTCATTTTGCCCTAATGAACCGGTATCGGTCCCCAATGATATCGGTCATGTAGAATCGACATCGGTTTTTGCCAACTTTCCCCAATATTTTTTGCCCCTATTTACCATTTTCCCCTTTTTACCCACATATCACCTATATCCACCTTTGCTGAACACCATTTGTTTACCCATTTGGCCCGACCCAAGGCCTCGCCCTACCCATTTGGCCCGACCCAAGGCCTCGCCTATTTGGCCCGACCCAAGGCCTCAACCTACCTATTTGGCCCGACCCAAGGCCTCAACCTACCTATTCGGCCCGACCCAAGGCCTTAACCTACCCATTTGGCCCGACCCAAGGCCTCCCCCTAACCTATTTGGCCCGACCCAAGGCCTCACCCTACCCATCCGACCCGACCCAAAGCCGCCACCCAACAACTTGGCCCGACCAAAGGCCTCACCCTACCCATCCGGCCCAACCCAAGGCCGCACCCCAACCATTTGGCCCGACCCAAGGCCGTACTACTTCCATACCTTACCCAACATCACCAACATACACTCTTATCCACCCATCCTGTAGTTTTTTTGTCCAATCGAGCTCCCCTGTTCGTGTTTTAGCATGATTAGGGTCCTTGACTTGATCTGTCGACCAACTTTGCCTAGACCTAGACCGTGACGTTTATCTCAACCAAACTAACCATTTAGTGCGCCGAACATGCCTAAACGTTCTGTACCTTACGTTATATACCACGGAGCTACTTCCACATGCCTTGGATACCAGGATTATATCACCCTTGTTTGGATAAACTATCGACCTTTGCCTATACATTCTTTGGTTTGCTTGTCAAATCATGTACCCTAGTCATACTATTGCATTTCAACATGCGTCTACTTCCTTGGACCTACCCCACCACCTTACCATCCTCTCTACAACATGTACCCTTTATCAACCCTATCCCTGATTTCCCGTTCACTCAATCTGTGATAGATTTGAGGGATTACCTATATCCTTAACATGAGAAACCACTTCATATTATTGTCCGCGCAGCTTTACAGAACAAGCTACACGACAATAAGGGGCTAATGTAGACACCAAATTCGTGTCTTACGACCCCTTGTGACCCGCATCCCATTTCGCAACCTAACCTCATTACCTAAACCTTACACAATTATTTATTAATTACCTTGTAATTGATAAATCCCCATCACCTCACCTGCCACCTCATTTTGCCACCTCATCATGACCTAGCCCTAATCCTAAACTAACCTAATTAAAACCTAAAACTTGGTCTACACCTACACCCATAACTAATGACCCCTTTCTCGCACCCAAAACCGACCTTCTAGTCACTTGCCAAGCCCATGATTGATCTCTTAGGAGAAAAGGGGAAGGTGGGCTATTTTACTAAAAATAGCCTACTTTTTCCTTACCGATGCCGGTTCCTACTCGACCGCCGTCGGTTACGCAACCGCCATCGGTTCCCTGTAAATGGGCTCCCCAAACCAAAACAACGGACCGAAATTTCATTTTGGGATCAGAGGAAAGGATTTTTGAATCAACAGAGATCATTGGGAGCGAGGAACAGAGTCCAGATCTTCACTTGACCGAGCAGAGACGAGTGAAGAAACCAGAAGTGTTTACAGCAAAGGAGATCACCTTGCATCTTTGTCAAAATCAGTAAGTCACATCTTGCATGTCCTCTGTTATAACATTTCTTATGCTCTTTGAATCACAGTCCTCCCAAATCCGTCTCTGAATCCACTACCCAACGTGCCATTGCATCTAACCGTCATTCTTTTACCTCTCATCATCTCATTTCCTAATATCATCCATAAACCAGCCTTACAAACACC
This sequence comes from Taxus wallichiana var. yunnanensis, assembly GCA_018340775.1. Classification (NCBI taxonomy): domain Eukaryota; kingdom Viridiplantae; phylum Streptophyta; class Pinopsida; order Cupressales; family Taxaceae; genus Taxus; species Taxus wallichiana. Next base: position 584,003,760 of record CM031237.1, on the reverse strand, counting down.
ATAGCTACCAAGAAGATCCTAGAACCCACCGGTATCGGTTATCAGTAACCGGCATCGGTTCCTCTGATCAAAACCAGAAAACCAGCCTTTCCCCTACCCAGTTCAACGAAACAACTTAATTGATATTTTACAGTCTTTGTGTTAATTCATATTAGCAGGGAAACTGACCACCTTCGAAAGGAAGTTTTATATTTCCTGGGCCCAAGGTAGTTTCCTCATTTATTGTCTAATCAAAATCTTGTGGTCTTGTGTTCTTATTTGCGGGTAGTCCTTCCAAGACAAAAGGAGTTCTTCGCAGTCGGCTGATCTTTCTCTACGTGCACGCGCACACCATCTCGACATTCTACAGGTATTCCTCCTAGTCCCTAACCTTATCTCTTTCTAAAAGGAACGAAACATTCGATTGAAACACACTATGCAAATCAGTTCCCTCTAAGGAAGGATGAAAGTAATCAATAACATAAGATACATGCTTTGGAGTAGTTGATAAGCAAGATGAAAAGTAAGTTACACTATAAAAGTGCTAGGTAAATTATTTGATATGCATGTTACTATAATTTTTTGATCTTTGGAGCTCTTGAATGATTTATTTCTAGTAAATTAGGTGTAAAAATAAAAGAAAAGCTGGAAAATGGAAAAATCTTGAACTCTACACTATGGAAATAATGTTATCCACACGGTTAGTAAGTGTGTATTTTGAGAAGTCCTAGACTTACCTAGTTTTCCACTGAAGTTGATATTTATGTGTAATGCCCAGTTTAAAAAAACCCACTTAAGACCCATGAACAACCTAGGTTTAGTTAGAAAATTATGCAATAATTTTTTTTGATTAGGAGTTAATGACAAAAGTCTCAAAGATAATTAAATTCAATTGATAACATTTCCCATTAAAATAATTATTGATTTTACATTATAAAGAAATAAGTGTAATAGGTCCACACCTAGCTCAAATCTCCTTAAGGATTAATTTAAATACTGATTACATTGACATTTTAACTAAATATTCCCTGATTAAAAATTTTAGGGTTAAGGGACCCAAAACAATTAAATACCAATGGTATTTAATCCACAAGATCAAGACAAAGAGTAGGGTTAAATTATAGTGAGGAAAGAAATACCTATTTAAAACATCGAGTAAGGTCTCACTTACCCACTCCCCGAACTCGATTAAGAGTGTCTATAACCAGGTTACAAGGCAAAAACTACCACTAACAAATTTTGAAACAAGTATAAAATTACTAGATCATAATTTTCATTTATTAATAATTATCAAGGTCACATGGTTCAAATTTTAGGGTTAGAAGTTTCAGTTAGGTTCAGGGAGTAATTTACCCCCATACCCAACTCTCTAATAGGCTCAAAGTTTCAACTTGATTTTTCTCATACCTAACACTTCCAAAATTTCCCTAAATCATTTCCATTGGATAGGAAATTTTCTCACCTTTCTGTGATATAAAGAAGTCCTCCTAACTCCTTCAGAACTCAAGATATGAGCAAACGGACCTTAGGGATCAAATTTTCCCCAAGGGGACACGTGTTAAGCAGGGGTGGAGGGAAAATTTCAGGTCGGCGGGTTGTGGGGTGGCATTTGGACATTTTACTTATGCGGGAGAAATTTATCATTTACACCCACACCTCGTGGGTCCTCCAGGACACGTGGTAGTCTCCGAGACATTGCTAGGGAAAAGGGGAAAGGTGGAGTGACGGAAGAATTTGGGGCATTTCGCAAAAGGGGAGAGAAAACCAAATGGTGTCTGTGTACCTGTGGGTCTACCCAGGGACACGTGGCACTCCATGATATGCCATGGGGAGAAGAGAGAATGAGGGCACAAAGTGGCGGGGAGATTTGGTGAATTTTGTCAAAGGGGAAAAATGGGGTGAAAGGTGCATGCAGGACCGCGCATCCATGGAGGAGAAAATCCCAAGGCAAGGGCGGAGATGTGGGGTACGTGGGGAGATTCTTATGAAAATTTCCAAAGGAAAAAAATTCAAAATAAAAAGGTTCCGTGCCCCTTTGCAAGCACCCAAATTTTCCACATGGTAGCCTATGATTGGCCAAGGGTCATAGTGGAGAAAGTGAAATTTTTCCAAAATTTTCAAAAAGGCCAAAGGGAAAAAGGATGCCATACCTCTCGCCGCTTTGCCCGTTAGGACATGTGGCAGCCTCGATGGCTGCAGGCTGATAGAGGAAAAGATGAAATTTTCCTGAGCCAAAATTTTTCAAAAATAATTTCTAAGGCAATTTGACGGGAAATTTTTGGGTTGCAGGCCCGCCAGGGAAAATTTTCCCAAATTTTCCCACCAAGGCACAAAAACTTCAAAGTGCCATAACTTGAGCTAGAAAGCTCAGTTTTAGGAAAATGAGGACTTTTAGAAATCTCTCGATGCCCTCTTTTCACAAGAAACATAAATTTTACATTTTGATAAATTTTAAGGCATCAATTTTACAAAAAGGATCTGAGAGTTTTAACAAGCCAACTGGTAATTTCAACTTTCAATTTTGATTAAATTGGGTCCCTTCCTTCACTCAACATGTCAAAAAAACATGGAAGATTACTCTAGGAAGTATTTTTAAAGGTTTAGGAGATTAAATTTGTTCATTTGATTTAAATTTGAATTTTTGTCCATCAAATGACAGAAAATGACTGAGGAAGGGATTGTGTTCAAATTTGTAATGTTTAAACTTGTTTTCTTAAGTGTTATTTGTCAAATGAGTTCCTTAGTGTCTTAGCATGCTAAATTATTTCAATTCCAAGTTTATTGTTAAGTGTTGGTCTAAGCTGTGCATTTTATTTAAATTTACCAATTTTAAAATTTGCAGCAGAGATTCACTTCAAGGAAAATTCTATATATCTAATTTATCATTTAAGTGTAATATCTTATTTCTAATATGGTCTAATACATTTAGTTGTATGTAAGAAATTAATTTCAAATTAGATGGTAAAGTCTGATTTCCAATTTCATATATATATATATATATATATATATATATATATATATATATATATATATATGTATGTATATATATATATATATCAAAAGAAGACAAGTAATATAATTCTCTCATGCGTATTTTCTTTCCTTTGCAATTAAACAGAGATTCCATTCACAGTTTGATATTCCAACTCAATCACAACAATGCAAAAGAGAGATGAACTTGTAATTCTTTATTGACTTCAAAAAGAGAAACATCTTTACATTCTTTCATTCCTTGAATGCAATTAACAAAATTTTCATTTCTTTCAAATAAATATAATCATAATTTATATGTCGTTTACAACTTGAATATATAACTTCATATTATCAAATTACATACATTTTTCTTCACCAATTACATGTTACAATATCATCCACAACAAGTGGGAAAGGATTACAATTAAATATGTTTTCACAAGGTACTGTCAAAATACATTTTTCCTTTGTTCCAGGACAACAACATGCACATTTTCTCTTTCTCAAAATTGATCAAAACAAAAGAGGGGGAAGGGCAATGCTCTTCATCCAACCAAGACATCTAATGAAAGGAGAAGCCTTCCTTCATCATTGGCCCCCAATCCCCAACCAATATATAATAAAACGTGTAATTGAACCCATGGCAACAACTAGCTTCCATAACACACAACATTATTTCACATACACATTTCAATATAAACATAATTCAATACAAAATAGTAGTTTACAACTGTAATAGAAAACATTTCAATCAAAACTCAGGCTTGATCATGCAAGCCAAAGGAGCAAGGTCTATGGGGGAAGCTACTTATGCCTCCCAATTGGGAATTGGGCATCCACCAGAACAACCCACCAAAATAATTCATCCCACACACATCCTTATGCCCCCCATAAGTTTCTCCTTATGCCCCCATAGATTTCCTTATGCCCACCCCAAAGTAAGAAATGCAAGCTATTTATTTCCATGGTGGATCCAAAACCCAAACTCCCTCCACAAAACTCTGATGCCAATAGCATTCCTTATGCCCCCCTCACATGGATTTCCCATATCCTTCTCCTACACCTTTCCTAAGGAAGTCTACCCACCTAGCCAAAAAATAAAACAAATCATGCACTATCTACACAACACAAAAGAAAATGACAGCATTTAAAAATAGATTTAAATTCCTACCTCTCCATGGTTATTTTTGTATCCAAACATCAAGCTTCAAATGGAAAAACACAGTTCAAAATATAAATCTCCTAAGAATGTAAATATTTCTCCAAGCTTCCTCCAAAACAAGAGCTCCAACACAAGAAAATGTGCCCCAAGAAGAATGCAAAAAGATTCAACAACCCAAAACAAGATAAGAGTTTGAATTATATAGAAGAGGGAGAGAAGAGGATGATGTGGATCCATGTAGGATTCCACCTCACACATCCTCCAATTCAAACACAAAAGACAAAATTTCATTCTCCAAAGCTCAATAAAGAGGTGGGTGAAAAATGACAAGTTACTTGCACACTCCAAAAATCCCACACCTCAAGGGACAAAAATTAATTAAAATGTAAGAAAGTGCAATCCAAAACAAGCAACATGACTTATAAAATTCATTATAAAAGTCACAAATCACATCTCCATCCATAAGTATGGTTGGTAAATTAAATTTAGAGGCATGGGACAAGTTTTACTTGTCCCACAAGCCTTCGAAAACAAACCCCAAGGACGAATTCGAATTTCCAAGGAGGTGGAGTGTTTCATACTCCACAATCTAACTTACACAACTCTTACACAATACATCACTTACATATTTAATACAAAGAGCCAACACTTCCATTATTACTTTCCCATATCCCAATTTGACTTATTTAACTTTTAACCATATGTTTTCTCACATAAATCTAACACAATTTTAATTAATTAAAATAAGGGAACACATTACTAATAAAATACATACAACAATAATAAAATAAACACATTAATAACATACATAAAGCTATGGTCACATATAAAGGAAATCCCCCCATGGGAATCCCTAACAAAAATACTACACACACACACAAGACATGTTGCCATGGTGACCTTGTTGAATTCACCTAGAATTCTATTGTGGTTGGTCTCCGATCCCCCAATGTTTGTTGTGATATTTAACTGCAAAACAAAATACCTCCTTTGGCCTCATGGCCATATCAGAACATTCAAAATGAATATAAATAAAATCACAAAACCAACTATATAAATGAATCACAACAACATCGAAGTAACAACTACATCATTTACATTTTTAATCAACAACTATATCATCATCAAATAATTTCCATTTTCTAGGTTTACTCCAAATATCAAATATCACATGTCTGAACAACATCTACAATATAACCATGTCCGACAACATGTCAACATCTATATAAAATGTCTCCAACAATCATCATGCATCATATATGAATAAGATCCAACAATAATCCAGGATCTGACATCTAACACCATACTAAATCCAAACTATAAGGATGTCCATCATATAGTCTACAATATCATGATCAGTAATAAAAGGTGCCAAAGGGAAGTGGGCACTACATCCCCCTCCCCTTAGACTCGACTTCCTCCTAGAAGTCATAGGAAAGAGAGATAGGAATAACTGCAACAGAAAAAGGATCACTCCCATTATGGGATTGTTTGCTTCAAACAAGTGTGGGTCTATAGAACTCCAGTTTGGTCCAATGTATTTTAACAAGGAGAAGGGAGATTGCAAGGGATGAGTTCTAAAATTTCTGCATGTAAGGCTACGAGCATTTAAATCTAAGGAGTAACTTTACGCTATCAAACAAGATACAACACATAACAATATAACATGAAGAGTTCCAAAATATTATTAAGAGTAACCACCAAGTAAGAGAATTTCAGGGAGAATTTCCATAACTTGAGATGACCACACAGTTTCCTCATGATACACATACCACATTAATAGAAGTTAAGGTTTCTACATGTCTAAGCCATGATTTCAAGGTTCGTTGTTTAGACAAGGCTAGCAAAATCAACTATGACCAAATTTGTACGAGGAACAAGTCTACTCAAGGTCCCACAAATTGAGATCACACAAGATGAGGTTAACCAACAAGGACACCTAAATCAACAAGCATTTAAAAACAAGGAACTATTCAAGGAAAGCACTTCTATAACTCGAGAGGGCACAATTAACTTTTCATGGTAATACTAAGCAAATTCATGACCACAAGGTTTCCTATAGTCTAATTTTTACACTTTTGTTTTAAGAATCGAACACACCAAACAACCAAACTAAAGAAGTCAACCATTTAGCAAAATAAAATATATACATATACATTTATATCTCCCCTAACAACTAACATAACAATACAAGTACCATACCTTATATCACAATGAGATTTATTTATCTTATTTCCTACTCAAGCTCGAATAACCATAAAGGGAGCACAAGAAACATCAAGGACCACTCAAGGTCACTAGGGAGAAGAACAAGTAACACAGGGTCCAATCAAATCCAAGGGTGAATAACATCATCTTGCACTTTCCATCCTAATGGGAAAAAGGGCTACAACAACAAGGTGACCCAAGAAAATATGAGGAAAAGAAGACTTCCCGAAGTTATTTTATATCCTTAACATATGTTGCCTTAAAATTACAATACTTAGGTCTCCAAGGACAAGATAACACACAAGGAGGTTGCTTCTCAAACAACAGATAAGTCTCAATCCAAAAGGACCACAACTCACATCCGTTGAGCTATGGGACGATAAGGGTGTGATGACCCAAAAATCCCACAAGAAAGACACATACATCTATGGACAAGAAGTAATAAGCAACTAGAACACATTACTATCCACCAAGGTTTCACAATTTCAGGTGGATGACAGAACTATAGGTTCAACTATACATTGTACTCAATACACATAAATTTTACCCATGTTATAAATCAACTCATTAAGTCAAAATTTATAGCTTTTCTTGTTAAGAACATTCCTTTCATGCTTCCTTAGTTACAAACTTCCTTCTATCATGACATCACTAGTTTACGTTATAAAGAGCACCACTAAGGTGGGCATGATGTCTCACCATTTTGTATAGGCAGAGAGCATTTAGTCTTACTCATAAGGAAGGTGGATGGACAAGGTTTCCTTTCTATTCTTCTACATGGTTTTTATTTCTTCTATTAATCTACCAAGGGTACAACAAGGATCACTTCCCTTTTTCTATGCTCAAGTTTATTTGTTAAGTTCCAAGGTCAAATCTCTTTAATTATAGTTTCATGGCATTTGGTTGAGTCATCTTATCAATCAAATTTTAATGAGAAGGAAGGTTCAAACATATCACATAATTACTTTTATGGGAAAGAGATGTAAATCAACACACCACATTTTTAATTCTAAAGGAACAAGAGACATTCAACATAGAAAACACACTATTAATTTTTGTAAGAACTAGGAAACAATGAGCCAACATGAATCACACCAAGATTTCAAAGATTCACTGAATAATTTCAAGCAGCATTACACATTCTTAGTGGGTCTCTACAAGTCTCACAAGAAATTTTCAAGGAAGGCTCATTAAAGAGGTGTAATCTTACTTTTACGAATCTATTAAGGTTTAACAATTTTTGTTGTTTAGGTGGTAACATTTTACTCCCCTAATAACCCAAGAAGGTTTTCCAATCAATCCTCATGTCCCCACAAGATACCACCAGCCAAGAAACCAGATGGCAATGCAACTTTACTCCAAGGACACCACATCCACACTAGAAAGCATCAAATGCAATGGGGAAACCAAATAATTTACCAAATCATGGACTTTATAGCCAAGAGTTACAGTTTTTTTTTTTTTAAAAAAAGAGGAAGTACAATATAAGCACCATCAAAATTAACTATTAAGATCTACCAAACTAACATTTCTAAGAGGAAGATCCAAAAGACCCAAAGCATCCATAAGTGTTTCCAAGTAACCCAAAGATTAATAGGTCATAGAATGTTATCCATAGTAAAGGAAATTTAAGGTAAGGGTAGACCTATTTATAAGTCAAGAGAGAAAAACAAGTACACTTAAATAACTCACTTCGAAAGGGCTTAAATCTTTCCATAATTACCAAGATGCATACATTCCACGAGTCAACACTTTCTATGATGCAACCAGGAACCCATGATACAATTTAACATGCCATTGATGAAACAACACTTTTCCACCAACATTTACAGTCAACCAAAAGGCAATCCAATCCTAACAAAATCTAAAAGCCCATAATAAAACACTCCTACTCGACGAGGTCAAGCTCTTACCAGATTGTAAGAGAACCACCACTACTCGCTGTCAGACTTCCCTCTAGACCACACTACACAACAAAATTTCTTTCTAGCAAGGTCAAGCAATGAAAGGGTCACTCTAAGATCTTAGACACACTTAAGGTTCCATGCATCCATAGCCAAGGCATGACTTAATGCACCTAAGAAGACATTCCAGGCACCTAGGGTGTACCCCCATACGACAAAATATTACGAGACAAACAACATAGAACCAGCTCAACAACATGCAAGTGAGAATCATGTAACACTTGGCTAAGTAGCCAACAACATAATGAGCTCCAAGTCACTAATCAAATAAGTCCAAGAAATATCGGCAATCAATAAAAGTGGCTAAGTAGCCACATTGCAAAGTTTGAAAATTTTGGAAAGAATTATAAATAAATAAAAGATCCTCAGAGCTTCTCAATCCAATCATAAAATAAGATGTTGGTCCTTGATAAAATACACAAGATTACGAATGTAAAACACAAAATTTAACACCACATTCACTCCATGCAACCCTTCATGGCCATGAATAGGGGTACTCTACCTCAAGGCTATTTCAAGAACAAATAAGCATGATTGGGTCCTAAACGATACCCAAACTTAGTGTCCACTCTCTCATACAGGTAACAACATGGAAAATTGATAACCAAACCCTCTTTCCTAACCACTCAAGGAAGGAAGCTCTAAAAAACTTCTAATTAACTCTTCCCGACCCAGAACACAACCACTACTATCCAACTACAAAAATCACACCATACAACTCATCATTCCAACAAATCCAATAAGGAAGGGTCTCAACAAAGGGCTTAATGCATCATACAATTAAATCAAGTTTTAGGACTTGTAAAACAACACATTTTCAAAGGGGAACCAAGTCTCCATTATACTATAAGTTCACCAAAAATCAATTTAATCTGACATTCTTAGTTACCTAGGTGTAGCCAAAATGCCACTAAGCAAGCACAACAACTCAAACAACTTGTTATTTTATTATGATTTTAATTTTGGCAGTTCAAATGAATAGAGTAATGTAATATTTCTTCATACTTATTTCTTCTTCAATTTTCAAACAAGTTTTTTTCTTAGATTCAAAAGTGTGCTAGGTTTACAGTTCATGTCTCAAGTTTTCTAGTGTGCCCAATGGTCCAAGCTTTCAAACCACTACTCTGATACCAAGTGTAGTGCCCGGTTTAAAACAACCCACTTGAGACCCATGAACAACCTAGGTTTAGTTAGAAAATTATGGAATATATATTTTTTTATTAGGAGTTAATGACCAAAGTCTCAAAGACAATTAAATTCAACTGATAACCTTTCCCATTATAATAATTACTAATTTCACATTATAAAACAATAAGTGTAATAGGTCCACACCTAGCTCAAATCTCCCTAGGGATTAATTTAAATACTGATTACACTGACATTTTAGCTAAATATTCCCTCATTAAAAATTTTAGGGTTAAGGGACCCAAAATAATTAAATACCCAAGGTATTTAATTCCACAAGATCAAGACAAGAGCATGGTAAAATTACAGTGAGGAAAGGAATACTGTTGTAGCAAATCAGCAACACCCCTGGATGTTGATCAGATTTCTAGTTTGATACTCAAGACATCCAGTGTGATTGCACAACATTGAATCCTCTTCCCAAGTGTGGGACTTGTCAAATGGAAGAGAAATATCCAGTTGAGAGGTTGGTTCCTCAACTCCTCTGATCAGTTATATCACTTGCACAATTGCAGAGGTTTGAAATTTCCTAATTCTACTCTAAATTCCAAAGGGACAAGGATAGAAAATGCATAAAAGGAACTAAAACTAATGCTAATAGGTGATGCACCAAAGGAGTGGTGAGCATTTCTCACTTCGAAGATTGACACAGTTCATAGAATGCAACAAAGACAACATGCACAAATTGATAGCTGGAATGAAGAACCAGAAATTAGTCAAACAACACTAAACAGAGGATGAAAGATTAATCACAGGCCTTGTATTGTTATTTTAACATCAAAATCACTTACATTACAACACCCGAGAGGTAAAAAATTTCAATTCTTAGAAAAATCTGTTATTCCACCAAAATCACTTTCAAGGTGAAAAAGGGGACTTGTAGTACACAAAAAACGTTCAACCCTTTGAAAATGAGCCAAAATTGGCTTTTACAGTGCAAGGGACGAACCCAGGAGAGAGAAACACGGGAAAACATGGGAGAGATTCAACCATTGACCAAAATGTCATCAAAATAGCATGGGCATCCTTATAGACCCATTCCTTGACATTTTTAACCATGTTGGGAGAGAATACAAGCCATTCTTCATTAAAAAATGGTGGTTGAAACGTCATTTCTGTCCATGACCACGTGCCAGAGGTGTTTTTTCATTTTCTCTCTTCAAACTCCATCAAAATGCAAAATTGACCCATGGAATCTTGTATATAATTTCACCATCTTTCCATTGATATAAAGAACATGAAAAACTGAGCTCTAGATCGAAAGATATGGCGATTTGAAATTTTAGGGCAAAACAGGGCCAAATCAAAGCGGGCAAAAATTTGAAAATTTTTACTTTTGGGTCATTTTGGAAAATTTTCCAAAATTTCCCCATGCTCCACCTTTCTAGGTGCCACATGGCACATTTTATTGGGTGCGGGCCCATCCTGCTCTATTTTCCTTCACTTTGCACTTTGGAAAATTTTCCAAAATTTCCACGGGGCCGATGAGCTTGGGACACGTGGCAAGTGCTGATTGGGTACGAGTCTGCCTCTCCAAATTTTTTTCCATGGGCTGCTTTGATATTTTTTACCTGGACACGTGTCAAAACCCCATTGCATGTGGGTTTTCCTTCCAAAATTTTCCCAGTGGGCTTTCCTTAAGTTTTTGCGCCACCTGGACACGTGGCGAGATCCTATTGGCTCGCAAAAAGGGGGGCGGACTTTTCTTTTGAAATTTCCTTCATTTTTCTCCTTGGGAAAATTTCCTAAGTTCTCCCCTTGCTCCGCCACTTTAGGACACGTGGCGACACATTACTGGCTATGGGCTCCTGGGGCAAATATTTCCTTTTGCGCCAACACTTTGGGAAAGGTCCCAATTTCATCCCGCGCTCCGCCATTCCGAACTCCAGTGACACGTGGCCTGATGCGATTGGTCGTCGGGGAAAGGGGCCAGAAATCCTCCATTGGGATTTTGGTGAAACACTTTGCTAAAAATCCAACTTCTCCTCCACCCTCCACCTTTCCAGCTCCTTAGGACACGTGGCATGTTTTTATTGGCCGCGTGGCCATCCCTCCAAAATTTCCATGTGCCAACACTTAGCCAAATTTCCCAAATTTCACCCCTTGACACGTGGCAGCTTCTGATTCATCATGCAGGCTCATGGGGAAAAAATCTTCCATTTGAAATTTCACCAAACACTTGGTGAAAATTCCAAGTCTTCCCCGACCCTCCGCCACTTCCTGGACACATGGTAGCTTCTCATTGGCTACGGGCCTTGAAAGGGAAAATTTCCCACAAAACTCCACCGAGCCATAACTTCAAAAATACATGGAGTTAGGGGGAAAAATTTACCTTTCTAGAAAGATGAGAAAGATCTACCCAATGGTGCCATTTCCAGAAGGTTTTGAGTGTTTAAAAAAAAAAAATTATGTCTGAGGCACAAGAGAAGGAAGGATGGAGGAGTTAGCCACAAAAATGAGCAAGGGCACATTTTGGATAACAATTTTGGCGACTCAGAGGGGTCATCTTCCTGCTGGATGAAGTTACCAGTTTCTGAAGCAATCCATTGGGCATGGAGTCATCATTTTCTCTGTTTGATACCCCAAATGACTAGAACATTACAAGGAGGAAGATGGAAAATCACCTGATGGAGCAAGGCCTGCAAACACATCTCCAGGAACAACAAGCTTGTGCCAAAGCACTTAGGGAAAGAAAACTAACCTACAACAAAACAATGTGCACAAGAACTTGGAGTAATGAAAAGCTAAGCTAATATGTACAAGGTGGAGAATTTCCCTTTAGTAATAATGTTTTAGATGGATCCCATTGACTGGAATATGTATTTCTTCACCATCCAATGAAGACAATTGGAAAGCATTATTGTCCTTACACTTTGTGACCATGTATGGGCCACTCCAAATGGCATCAAATTTTGAATGATTTCTGGTTTTCTCTATCTGCATCCCATTTTAACACTAGATCTCCAACTTGGAAAGATCTATCCTTGGCCTTCTTATCAAAGGTCTTCTTCATCAAAAATGATCCTTCTCCATTACTTGGGATGCTTGATTTCTGATTTCTTGGAGCTCCATCAATTCTGCATATCTAACCTCCATGGGCTCAAACTCCAACAACTCCAACTATTTCATGAGTTCCAATGTTGGCAACTCAAGTGACATGGGAAAAATTGCCTCTCTCCCATAAACAAGCTTAAATGGAGAGTTACCTGTAGATCTCTTGGGAGTTATCCTATCAGCCCATAAAGCTGATTTCAATTTAGTATGCCAAGACCTCTGATTTTCATCAAGGGTCCTCCTAATGATCCTCAACAAGTTCTTGTTTGTAGACTCATCCTGGCCATTACCTTGAGGGTAATAGTTTGATGAAGTACTTAGGTAGATCCCATTCTTGACAGCCCATTCAGTCACCTTAGACCCAATGAATGCCAATGCATTATCTGATATTATTGTAGCTGGTATGCCAAATCTGGTTGTTATTCCCTCATAGAAATCTAGGATGCTAGATTCATTTGCTTCCTTGAGTGCTACTGCTTCAGTCCACTTGGTGAAGTAATTTGTGGCTGTTAAAATCCACTTGTGCCCTTGGCTTGAATTGGGATTAATGACTCCAATGAAGTCTAAACCCCATTGCATGAATGGCTGGTCAACTGAAATTGGATGTAATGGAAGGGCAGCTAGCCTCTCTTTACCTGTGAAGAGTGCACAATTCTTGCACCTCTTGATCCATGCATAGCAATCACTGAAAATCTTGGGCCAATAATAGCCAGCCCTCATGATATTTAGAGTTGTCACTCTTGGTGCAAAATGACCACCAGCTGGTCCACCATGGAACTCTTCCAACACCCTATGAATCTGATTTGTACCAATGCATCTCAACAGTACTCCATTCACATCTCTTTTGAACAAGACACCATCAACAAGGGCATATGGGACAACCTGCAATCTGAAGTGTCTTCTTTGGGTCTTGTTCATTTCTGGAGGGCATAGGCCTGTGCTTAGAAAGTGCATTATGTCTTGGGTCCAGCAAGGAATGGGGACACCATTATTTTCTTCTTGAGTGCTTTCTTGCTCATGGTTGTCTTGCAACGCCAAAACAGTCTCTTTCTCATTGCATGCTTCCTTTTGCTTGCTCAAAATCAGCTGCTCACACAATCCTTTTCCTCTAACCAACTTGGTGACCTTGATCTCTATGTCATACTCCATGACATGAGTAATCCAACCTGCTCTCTTTTCATTCAAGTCTTTGTTGAGGAGGAAGTCTTTAACTCCCACATGAGAAACCAACAATTGAACCTTATTGTTTGAAACTAGATGCTTGAATTTCTTCAAGCTCCTGATTACTGCAAGAACATGCTTCTCAATGAAAGAATATCTCACCTCATATTCCTCCAAGATTTGGTTGAAGAAAGCAATGGGCTACTCATCATTGTCTTTGTTCTGTTGTACCAAAATTACAGAGATAGTATCATCACCCCCAAATGCATAGAGGATGAAATCCTTGGAGAAATCTGGGTTGATGAGAGCTGGGGCTTGAGAGATGGCTTCTTTGATTGCTTCAAAACTCTCCTTGCCTTCTGTTGTCCATTTGAAAGCTATGATTTTCTTTAACATCTTGGTGATGGGCTTGACAAGGGCTGCAAAATCTGGGACAAACCTCTGGACAAAATTTATTCTCCCCAAGAAACTCTGGAGGGCCTTCTTATGGCTTGGCAATGGTAGTGCTCTTATGGCTTCAACTCTTTTTGGATCAATTGCTAATCCTTCTTTAGAGACAATGTGGCCAAGGAGCTTTCCTTCATGAGCTAGAAAAACACACTTTTTAGGATTCAAGGAGACTCCAAATCTTCTGCACCTTTGGAACACTTGTCTCAAATGAGAGAGGTGGTTTGCTGTATTTTTGAAAAAAATAGTGATATCATCAAGGTATATCAGCACTATGTTGTTAATCAAACCTTTGAACGCCATGTCCATTACTCTTTGGAAGGTAGCTCCAGTGTTGGACAGCCCAAATGGCATTTTCCTGTATGCATAAGTTCCCCATTTGGTTGTAAAGGTCTTGAACTGATCCTCTTCCTTCACCATAATCTGATTATACCCTGAATAGCCATCAAGTAGTGAAAACCTTTCGGAGCCAGCAACAACTTGCAAAATCTACTCCATGGAAGGTAGTGGGTAATGATCCTTGAGAGATGCTCTATTCAAATCTCTGAAGTCAACACACAATCTGATTTCCCCACTCTTCTTTCTGACTAGAACCAAGTTGGCAACCCAACTAGAATGCTTGATAGGGAATATGATTCTTGATTCTATCAACTTATTCAATTCTTTTCTCATGAGGGGCTCCATGTGTGGATTGACTGGTCTTTGTTTTTTCCTGATGGGCTTAGTATTTGGATCCAATTCAATGGTGTGTTGAGCTAACTCGGGATTGAAACCTTTCAAATCTTCATAGCTCCAAGCAAACACATCAAGGAATTCTTGACAAAGTTGTATAAACTCATACCTTTCTTGCTCAGTTGTCATCTTGCCAACTTGGAGTGATTTTCCTTCTTCCACCGAGATGGACACTGAATCTTCTCTCTTCACTTGGATGTTTGCTTTCTCCTTCCTAAACTGATCATTAGGATTGAAAATGGACTCCAAAGTAATAAGCCCTTTTGGTAGTTTATTGGTTCTCAGCTGTACCACTTGGTCACCATACTGTTGTTCCAACTTTTCCTGATTTTTAGCTGAGAACTCAGCCTCTTCTTGCAAGAAATGGATGATTTGCTGATCATTTTCAAACACTTGCCAACTTACATTGTTGTCCACACTAAAGGCCTTACAATCACATGGATGTTTGGTTGTACCTTGTCCTTTTGAATGCTCTCCACAACGTCAAAGGCTGCCCCAACTGCTGCAAGCCTGTCAGCAGCTTGGTTCTCTTTCCTAGGAATGGATTTGATGCCAAAACCCTCAAAATCTTCAATGAGGTCCCACACCTTGTTCTTGTAGCACTTGAGTAGATCATTCTTGACAGCATGCTGACCCCTTGACTTGGTTGACAATCAACTCACTGTCACCAAAGACTTGCAAGTTCTTTATTCCCCTTTGGTTGACCAATGCAATCCTTGTATCAAGGCTTCATATTCAACAGTGTTATTAGAGCATGCAAACTGAAATCTAAAAGTTGAATAATACTTAACTCCTTGAGGTGAAACTAGCATGGCTCCCCCTCCTGCACCTTGTCTACTCCTTGATCCATCAAAAAACAACTGCCATACCTCATTGTCATCCTTGTGGTTTGGCTTGGTGATGCTAGGGATAGGCTGATTTTCTTCATGCATGTAATAGACTCCTAACTTAGATTCTTCTATTTCTTGATAAGGATCAAAAGCATGCACCTTTTTTGCCCATTCATCAAGAGTTAGATCTGGGATACTTTCGACCTTGGTGTCAGCTTCATCAGTGCTTGGGTGATCTTCTTGGTCAAATGTTGAACAATTGGCATTTATCTAACTTGGGGTGTAAGGCTCAATGTGAAAGTTTGCAATAGGTTCATACCTGATTGTGGCTTTGGTTCCATATCTTGTTCTGAACAACATGTGTGACCAATCAGTAGACAAGTAACCTCCGATCTTAGCTATGAAATCCCTTGACAAACATAGGGCAAAGAGTGGTGGAAGGTCTATTACTAATACATCTTGCAAAACAACCATGTTGGGACATGCATGCAAAGTGAGACTCAAGTTTTTTATCACTCCAACTGTTGTTACTGCTATCCCATCCAATTACAATACCCCTTTGGATATGGTTTCATACTGAATTCCCAACTGATCAGCTATTTCTTGGGCATTATTGAACTACTTGCCCCGGAATCAATCATGCAATTGTGTACTAATTGATTCCCAATGATCAATGAAACATAGAATGGAGGGGGCTTCAACATCTTACCTTGCTGTCCTCCATGATTCTCCTCAGGCTGGGCAGCATTTGTGAGCACTTTCTCTTGCATTTGGACTTTCTGATTTGAAGTTGACCAGTGCTTCATGGCAGCTTGTAGCAAATCTCTTTGGCCTATGATAGATAGTGACTCCCACATTGATATGTTTACATTTGTCTTCATCATCTGATCAATGATATTGAATGGAGATGAAGTATCCCTTTGCTGTCCCTTGGCCTACACATTCATCCCTTGTACATGGGCAGCAACAATGGCATTTGAGTTGGTCTAGGAACTATTTTAGGCAGTCCTTGCGTGCTTGGAGTTGAATTTTGTTTGCCAATATTTTGTGGAGTGACAGAAGGTTGTGGATTTCCTGGAGCTAATGGTTGTTCTTCACCTAAATTTCTCCTCTTTGACCTTGTGTTGGCTGCAACACTTTGGGAAACCATTTGATTCATGCCACAAAAATCTTCTGCCTGCTAGTTTACAAGTGTGGTGTCATTTGGAGTTGATTGCTACTGGAATGTTTCTTGTTGCTGGCCATTTCCTTGACTACCTTCACCCTCCACACCAGTTGTTGTCACCATTAATGCTTGATTCAAGGCACTGTTGAAGCACATGGACTGGTTATGAGGTTCATTGCATGGGAAACACCAATCATACTCTTGAGCCATATTGTTTTGTACTGGCACTAATGCTTTAGATGCAGATGTAGCATTGGGATTATAGGGCTGAAATGGTCTATTGGCAGGAGGCCTTGCTTGATTTAGATTTGCAGCTGGATTGGGTGGTCTTTGGGGTTGATATGGCTGCCTGTTAGGCTGAGCTTGGGGCTGGAAAGAAGGTCTAAAACCTTGAGCTTGCTGCCTTTTGAGTGTAACCAGCTCATTACCTAGATTTTGCAATTGCTTCATGACTTCTTGAAGTTCATTTGAGGCACTAGAAGATGAAGTGGAAGCTTCACTTGAATTCTGATTTCTAGGAGTGGGAATAGAAGCTAAATTAGGCACTTGGCTAGTACTTTGGCTCTCTAAACTTGGAAATAATGGCATTGGAGGCCTAGGAGCTAGCTTGCCAGCTTGAATCAAACAATTTTCAGCTCTAATGGCAATGCTATAAGCAATGGGGATAGTTGTGCCTCCCATGGATTGAATTAACATAGAAATATCATAATTTAAAGATTTAAGGTAATAAAGAAAGCACCTTCTGTTGTTGGCATGATTGCTACTAGAATTATCTCCCAAGTCCTTTGAAATCTAAAATTAAAATCAGTTAGCTATTCATTGGGAGCTCTTTTGATAGTTGTCAGCTACTCCAAAAGGGACAAGTTGTCTCCCTTTTCCCCAAACTACTCATGGAGGGCTATACATAGCTGATTCCAATTTTGAATAGAACCTGAGGCAAGGCTCCTGAACCATTGTAAAGCTTTCCCTTTGAATGAAGATGCCAAAGCAATTTGACAGCAACTTGCATCTCATTGATCTCATGGATTACACAAATGTTAGCAATATCCTTGACATGATCACTAGGAGTGGTCTGATTTTCTCCAGTGAAGTATGGAATGTTCTTCAATGCTGCAACTGGGATTGGATTTTGTGCATTGAGGGCAAGTGGGCTGCTGCCAGTGAAATTGACATAGGGGTTGTTTTGTGCCATTCTGATTGGCCTTAGAACCCTTGTTGATTGAATGAAAGGCCTACCAGGTGGAGGAGTTGAGAGAGTTCTATTTGGTGGAGATGGAGACCTTTGGATTCTCCTCCCACTTTGCCTTCTTCTTGGAGATAATTGTAGATATTCAAACAACACCTCTTCTTCTCTAGCTCTTGAACTTGTAGTGATTCTTCTCATGAGTCTTCGTGTCCGCACCGCTAAAACCAGTTGATTCTTCTTCCTTGGAGTCACCAGATGTGTAATTTATAGCTCTTTTAAAGCAAGAAACTTGCAACAAATGCACATAAATTTTGTTGCAATGAAGATGAAGACTTCTAGGTCCCACCGGGCGTGCCAAAAATGTTGTAGAAAATCAGCAGCACCCCTGGATGTTGATCAAATTTCTAGTTTGATACTCAAGACATCCAGTGTGATTGCACAACATTGAATCCTCTTCCCAAGCGTGGGACTTGTCAAATGGAAGAGAAATATCCAGTTGAGAGGCTAGTTCCTCAACTCCTCTGATCAGTTATATCACTTGCACAATTGCAGAGGTTTGAAATTTCCTAATTCTACTCTAAATTCCAAAGGGACAAGGATAGAAAATGCATAAAAGGAACTAAAACTAATGCTAATAGGTGATGCACCAAAGGAGTGGTGAGCATTTCTCACTTCGAAGATTGACACAGTTCATAGAATGCAACAAAGACAACATGCACAAACTGATAGCTATAATGAAGAACCAGAAATTAGTCAAACAACACTAGCAGAGGATGAAAGATTAATCACAGGGCCTGTATTGTTATTTTAACATCAAAATCACTTACATTACAACACCTGAGAGGAAAAAATAAGTTGCAGTTCTTAGAAAAGGTCTGTTATTCCACCAAAATCACTTTCAAGGTGAGAAAGGGGACCTGCAATACACAAAAATGTTCAACCCTTTGAAAATGAGCCAAAACTAGCTTTTACAGTGCAAGGGACGAACCCAGGAGAGAGAAACACGAGAAAACGTGGGAGAGATTCAACCATTAACCAAAATGTCATCAAAATAGCATGGGCATCCTTACAGACCCATTCCCTGACATTTTTAACCATGCTGGGAGAGAATGCAAGCCATTCTTCATTAAAAACGGTGGTTGAAACGTCATTTCTATCCATGACCACGTGCCAGAGGCATTTTTGATTTTCTCTCTCCAAACTCATCAAAATGCAAAATTGACCTTGGAATCTTGTAGATAATTTCACCAGATTTCCATTGATATAAAGAACATGAAAAACCGAGCTCTGGATCGAAAGATATGGCGATTTGAAATTTTAGGGCAAAACAGGGCCAAATCGGGCGAGCGGGCAAAAAATTTGAATTTTTACCTTTTTGGTCATTTTGGAAAATTTTCCAAAATTTCCCCATGCTCCACCTTTCTAGGTGCCACATGGCATGTCCTTATTGGGTATGGGCCCATCCTGCTCTATTTTCCTTCACTTTTCACTTTGGAAAATTTTCCAAAATTTCCCACGGGGCCGATGAGCTTGGGACACATGGCAAGCGCTGATTGGGTACGAGTCTGCCTCTCCAAATTTTTTTCCGTGGGCTGCTTTGATATTTTTTACCTGGACACATGTCAAAACCCCATTGCATGTGGGTTTTCCTTCCAAATTTCCCCGTGGGCTTTCCTTAAGTTTTGGCGCCACCTGGACACGTGGTGAGATCCTATTGGCTCGCAAAAAGGGGGGTGGACTTTTTTTTGAAATTTCCTTCATTTTTCTCCTTGGGAAAATTTCCTAAGTTCTCCCTCGCTCCGCCACTTTAGGACACGTGGCGACACATTACTGGCTGTGGGCTCCTGGGGAAAATATTTCCTTTTGCGCCAACACTTTGGGAAAAGGTCCCAATTTCATCCCACGCTCCGCCATTCCAAACTCCAGTGACACGTGGCCTGATGTGATTGGTCGTCAAGGAAAGGGGCCAGAAATCCTCCATTGGGATTTTGGTGAAACACTTTTCTAAAAATCCAAATCTCCTCTGCCCTCCACCTTTCCATCTCCTTAGGACATGTGGCATGTTTTTATTGGCCGCGTGGCCATCCCTCCAAAATTTCCATGCGCCAACACTTAGCCAAATTTCCCAAATTTCACCCCTTGACACGTGGCAGCTTCTCGATTCGTCGGTGGGCCTGTGGGCAAAAATCTTCCATTTGAAATTTCACCAAACACTTGGTGAAAATTCCAAGTCTTCCCCGACCCCGCCACTTTTTGGACACGTGGCAGCTTCTCATTGGCTGTGGACCTTGAAAGGGAAAATTTCCCACAAAACTCCGCCAAGCCATAACTTCAAAAATACATGGAGTTAGGGGAAAAATTTACCTTTCTGGAAAACTGAGAAAGAGCTCTACCCAATGGTGCCATTTCCAAAAGGTTTTGAGTGCCTAAAAAGCAAAAATTATGTCTGAGGCACAAGAGAAGGAAGGATGAAGGAGTTAGCCATAAAAAAAAATGATCGGGGGCACATTTTGGGTAACAATACCTATTTAAAACATCGAGTAATGTCTCACTTACCCACTCCTCGAAATCGATTAAAAGTGTTTATAACCAGGTTATAAGGAAACAATACCACTAATAGATTTCAGAACAAGTCTAAAATTACTAGATCATACTTTTCATTTATTAACAATTATCAAGGTCACATGGTTCAAATTTTAGGGTTAGAAGTTTCAGTTAGGTTCAGGGAGTAATTTATCCCCATACCCAACTCTCTAATAGGATCAGAGTTTCAAATTGATTTTTCTCATACCTAATGCTTCCAAAATTTCCCTAAATCATTCCCATTGGATAGGAAATTTTCTCACCTTTCCGGTGATATAAAGAAGTCCTCCTAACTCCTTCAAGAACTCAAGATATGAGCAAGCGAGACCTTAGGGGTCAAATTTTCCCCAAGGGGACACGTGTCAAGCAGGGGTGAAGGGAAAATTTTGGGTCGGCAGGTCGTGGGGTGGCGTTTGGACATTTTCCTTATGCGGGAGAAATTTCCCATTTATACTCGTGCCTCTGCGGGTCCTCCAAGGACACATGGCGGCTAAAAACGAGACATCGTCGGGAAAAGGGGAAAGGTAGAGTGGTGGAAGAATTATGGGAATTTCACCCAAGGAGAGAGAAAACCAAATGGTGTCTACATGCCCGTGAGTCCACCTTAGGGACACATGGTGCTCAAATATTCTCCACAGGGGATATGAGAGAAGGAGGGTGCAGAGCGGCAGGAGATTTGGTGAATTTCTTCGAAGGGGAAAACCGAGGTGAAAGGCACATGTGTGACCGCTCATCGGCGGAGGAGAAAATCCCAAGGCGAGGGTGGGGATGCGGGGCCACAAGGAGATTCTTCTAAAAATTTCCAAAGGAAAAATTCAAAATAATAAAGGGTCCGCAACCCTCTGCAAGCACCCAAATATGCCACGTGGCGACTGTGATTGCCATGGGCAGCGGGAGGCTAAAAGGAAAAATTTTCAATTTTTTTTTAAAAAGTCAAAGGGAAAAAGGATGTCGCACCTCCACCACTACCCTATGAGGACACATGGCAGCCTTTGATTGGTTGTGGAGCAGTAGAGGAAAATATGAAATTTTTCCCAAGCCAAAATTTTTCAAAAAAATTTCTAAGGAAATTCGACGGGAAATTTTTGGGTTACGGGCCCGCTAGGAAATTTTTCCCAAATTTTCCCACTAAGGCATGAAAACTTCAAAGTGCCATAACTTGAGCTAGAAATATCAGTTTTGGGAAATGATGACTTTTTCGAAATATCTTGATGCCCTCATTACACGGGAAACATAAACTTTACATTTTGATAAAGTTTAAGGGGTTAATTTTGTAAAAATGATCTACAAGCTTTTAATTAGCCAACTGGTAATTTCCAACTTTCAATTTTGATTAAATTGGGTCTCCTCCTTCACTCAACATGTCAAACAGACATGGAGGATTACTCTAGGAAGGATTTTGAAAGGTTTAGGAAGTTAAATTTGTTCATTTGATTTAAATTTGAATTTTGTCCATCAAATGACAAAAATGACCTGAGGAAGGGATTGTGTTCAAATTTTCAATGTTTAAACTTGTTTTCTTAAGTTTTCTTTGTCAACTAAGTTCCTTAGTGTCTTAGCATGCTAAATTATATCAATTCCAAGTTGATTGTTAAGTGCTGGTCTAAGTTGTGCATTTTATTTAAATTTACCAGTTTTAAAATTTAGCAAAGATTCACTTCAAGGAAAATTCTATATATCCAATTTATCATTTAAGTGTAATATCTTATTTCTAATCTAGTCTAATACATTTATTTGTATGTAAGCAATTCATTTCAAAGCTAGATGGTAAAGTCTGATTTCTAATATATATATATATATATATATATATATATATATATATAAAGAAGACAAGCAATATAATTCTCTCATGCGTATTTTCTTTCCTTTACAATTAAACAGAGATTCCATTCACAATTTGATATTCCAACTCAATCACAACAATGCAAAAGAGATATGAACTTGTAATTCTTTATTGCCTTCAAAAAGAGAAACAAATTCACTCTCTTCATTCCTTGAATGCAATTAACATAATTTTCATTTATTTCAATAAATAGAATCAAAATTTATGTGTCTTTTACAACTCGAATATCTAACTTCATAATCAAATTACATACATCTTTCTTCACCAATTACATGTTACAATATCATCTAAAACAAGTGGGAAAGGATTAAAATTAAATGTTTTCACAAGGGACTGTCAAACTAATTTTTCTTTTACTCCATAACAACAACATGCACATTTTCTCTTTCTCCAAATTGATCACAACAAAATAGGGGAAGGGTAATTCTCTCCACCCAACTAAGAAATCCAATGAAAGGAGAACCCTTCCTTAATCATTGCCCCTGAGCCCCAACCAAGATACAATAAAAGGTGAAATTCAACCCATGGCAACAATGGCTTCTATAACACACAACATTATTTCACATACACATTTCAATATAAACATAATTCAATACAAAACAACAATTTACAGCTACAATAGAAACATTTCAATCAAAACTCAGGCTTGATCATGCAATCCAAAGGAGCAAGGTCTATGGGGAAGCTACTTATGCCTCCCAATTAGGAATTTGGCATCCATCGGAACAACCCACCAAAATAATTCATCCACACACATCCTTATTACCCCAGAAGTTTCTCCTTATGCCCCCATAGATTTCCTTATGCCCACCCTTACGTAAGAAATGCAAGCTATTTCTTTTTTATGGTGGATCCCAAACCCAAACTTCCTTCACAAAACTTTGATGCTAATGGAATTCCTTATGCCCCCACATGAATTACCCATAGCCTTCTTCTAAAACTTCCATAAGGTATTCTACCCAACCAGCCAACAAATAAAACAAAGCATGCACTATCCACACAACACAACAAGAAAATGACAACATATAAAAAGAGAGTTAAATTCCTACCTCTCCATGGTTACTTTTTTCTCCAAAAATCAACCTTCAAATGCCAAAACATAGTTCAAAAAAACAATCTCCCTAGCATGTAAATATTTCTCCAAGCTTCCTCCAAAACAAGAGCTCCAACACAAGAGAATGCGCCCCCAAGAAGGATGTGAAAAGATTCAATAACCCAAAACAAGGTAAGAGTTTGAATTATATAGAAGAGGGAGAGAAGAGGATGATGTGGATCCATGTAGGATGCCACCTCACACATCCTTCAATTCAAACACAAAAGATAAAATTTCATTCTCCAAAGCTGAATAAAGAGGTGGGTGAAAAATGACATGTTACTTGCACACTCCAAAAATCCCACACCTCAAGGGACAACAAATTAATTAAAATCTAGGAAAGTGCAATCAAAAAAAGCAACATGACTTATAAAATCGAATATAAAAATCAAAATCACATCTCCAACCATAAGTATGGTTGGTAAATTAAATTGAGAGGCATGGGACAAGTTTTACTTGTCCACAAGCCTCTAAAAACAGCCCCCAAGGACAAATTCGAATTTCCAAGGAGGCGGAGTGTTTCATATTCCACAATCTAACTTACACAAATCTTACACAACTTACACATCACTTAAATATTTAATACAAATAGACAACACTTCCATTATTATTTTCCCATATCCCAATTTGACTTATTTAACTTTTAACCATATGTTTTCTCACATAAATCTAACACAATTTTAATTAATTAAAAGAAGGGAACACATTACTAATAAAATACATACAACAATAATAAAAGAAACACATTAATAAAATACACAAACCCATGGTCACATATAAAGGAAATCCCCCATGGGAATCCCTAACAAAATACAACACACACACACACACACACAAGACATGTTGCCATGGTGACCTTGTTGAATTCACCTAGAATTCTATTGTGGTTGGTCTTCGATCCCTCGATGTTTGTTGTGATATTTAACCTACAAAACACAAATACCTCCTTCGACCTCATGGCCATATTAGAACATTCAAAATGAATATAAATAAAATCACAAAACCAACTATATAAATGAATCACAACAACATTGAAGTAAAAACTACATCATTTGCATTTTTAATCAACAACTATATCATCATCAAATAATTTCCATTTTCTAGGTTTACTCCAAATATCAAATATCACATGTCCGAACAACATCTACAATATAACCATGTCTGACAACATGTCAACATCTATATAAAATGTCTCCAACAATCATCATGCATCATATATGAATCAGATCCAACAATAATCTAGGATCTGACATCTAACACCATACTAAATCCAAACTATAAGGATGTCCATCATATAGTCTATAGTATCATGATCAGTAATAAAAGGTGCCAAAGGGAAGTGGGCACTACATTATGTTACTCCTTTGGGGTGTTATGATGTTATAATAGGTGTTAATTGGCTTGCTGAACATAAAGAAAAAGTTGATTGTTTTTAAAAACACATTAGTTGTCTTAATGATCTACAGAAAACAACAAACATCCAAGGGGTTAAAAGAGAAATTTTAGTTAGAAAATTATCAGCTATGTAGCTTAAAAAGGCCAAAAACAAGGCGGAACTTTGTATGCAGTAAAAATTTCTAAAACATCCGAAGGGGATAGTGATTTCTTTGAAAAATATCCGTTGTTAAGATATTTTAGTGATGTGTTTCCGAAATAACTACCTCGTTTTCCACCCAAAGGGGATTTTGATTTCATAATGGAGATCAAGTGGGAAATGAAACTATTTCCTAGGCACTGTATTGAATGAATACCATTGAACTAGTAGAGCTTAAGGCACAATTACGAGAATCTTTTTCTAAAGGTTTGATAAGACCTAGTGTCTCACCTTGGGGAACACCAGTAATTTTTGTGAAAAAGAAATATGGAACACTTAGACTGTGTATTAATTATAGGATGTTAAACAAAGAAACAATCAAAAACATATATCCACTTCCTAGAATTTATGATCTGTTTGATTAGATGCGTGGTGCATCAAGTATATTCCAAACAGATCTTCATTCAGGGTATCATCAGTTAAGAATTAAAGATGAAGATATTCATAAAACAACCTTTAGGACAAGGTATGGAAACTATGAATTTACAGTTTTACCCTTCGGTTTGACAAATAATGCACCCGCAACTTTAGAATTTAATGAATAATATATTTTAAGAATACTTGGAAATGTTTGTACTTGTATTCTTATAATATATTCTTATCTATTCTAAAAGCATTGATGAGCATCATGAGCATTTGAAAATAGTACTTGAGATCTTAAGGAAAAGAAGATTGTATGGTAATTTGTCCAAATTTTCTTTCTATGAGACAAAAGTGCACTATCTAGGACATGTCATAAGTAAGGATGGCATAGTAGTAGATCTGTCAAAGATTGTTGCCATAATCGAGGTGGCTGCTGACTTAGAATGTACATGAAGTCGAAGCTTCATGGGGCTTGTTGGTTACTATACAAAGTTTTTAAGGATTTTTCAAAAAATTTTGCACCTGATAACTTCATTCCAAAAGAAAGATATGAAATTTGTATGGAGTGATAAATGTGAATCAGAATTTAAAAATCTTAAGGATCAATTAACATTTGTACCTATTTTGGTTGTACCTGATCCAAATGAAAACTTTAAGATAGTTATAGATGCTTCTGGAGAAGGAATTAGAGGTATTATGTTACAAAATGAACATGTTATATCATATGAGAGCAAAAATTCAAGTTACATAAGTTGAATTATGTTAACCATGACCTAGAGTTTTCTGCCATAGTTCATGCACTTCAAGTATGGAGACATTATCTTATAGGAAGACCTTTTGAATTAAAGACTGATCATATTAGGTTGAAGTATATTTTCACTCAGCCAAATCTTAATGCAAGACAATGAAGATGGTTAGAATTTTTGTCACAATATGATTTTGACATAAGTTATATATAAAAATAAAATAGAGTGGCAGATGCAGTAAGTCATAGGAAACATATTTCTACACTTATAACTTTGAGAACTCAGTTTAAGGATGAGGTAAAAAGTATCATAGAATCTTATTCTTACTTTTAGCAGGTAAAAACAACACTTGCTACAGATCCAAATGACATAAGGTATAAAGGTTTTCACTTTGATAACAAAGGAATTTTGAGGTATGATAAATGGGTGTATATACCTTCAGAAATGAGTTGAGGAAAAATTTGATGATGGAATTTCATAATTCACCTTACTCAGGACATCCCGGTATTACAAAAATTCTTATTGATGTAAAACAACAATATTTTTGGAAAGGGATGAAGAAAGACATAACTAATTTTGTGACACACTGCTTGGAATGTCAGCGTGTTAAGGATGAGCATATACACCCATACGGTTTACTATATCCTCATATCATACTATAATACAAGTGACAAGTAATTAGCATGGATTTTGTTCAGGGGCATGCATATGTCAAGAAATAAACATGATGTTATTTTATTTGTTGTCAAACTGACAAAAGTAGTTCATTTTACTATTGGTAATCTTAAGGATGATTGACTTGTTTTAGCAAAAATATTTGTGCATGAAAATTTCAGATTACATGGATTACTCCGAATTGATTATATCTAAAAGACATCCTAGAATGACATTTCAATTTTAGAAAATGCTAAATGTAGCCTTAGGAAAAAAAAATGAATTGTAGTTACGCATATCATCGAGAAATAGATGGTCAACCGGAGAGAGTTAATTAGGTTTTGGAAGATATGTTACGAATTTACTACATGGATCAGTAGTACAAATGGGAAGAATACCTTCCTTTATTTAAATTTGCATACAATAATAATGTAGTAATTTTAATACCCTTGGAAAACAGTCTAATCCCATGCGAGCCGGCCTTTCACCCAGTGGGTGTTGGGCACTCACGAGGCATGTGAAGGTGCAAGACCCTCCTTTATGTGAGTTTTGTGATAATATATCCCCTACTTACATAAGCTTATATGAAAGAAGGAAAGAACCATGCATTCATTCTAAGAGCTTAGGATGAGTTATCATATTAATGCATCCATTCAGATAACAAAAGAGAAGTATCAAATAGAATACAGAACTGATTCATAACACAAAGGAAATGCACTAGGGTTTATGCTCATGAACAACATATATTCTTTAGAACAGAACCTTATATTCATGTTAACAAGTTCAATAACCACATTACATTCATTAAGGCCATAACAAACCAATATAACAATGTAAATCAGAGTCATGTATCATGAACATGAACTATGCACATTACAAAACTATTCTCAGACCCATCCCTCTAAATATGCCATCACTCCTATGGTTCTCCTAATCCTAACAAAAAGGATCCTTCATTATTCATGTAGACCTTCTCTATCTAATGCTATATGATTATGCTCTTGGTGTCCCCTTTCTTCTACCCGAGAATCTCTATATATAGCTTTAGTCTCCACCACCATGCCTTCATGAGCTAACAAATCAGTTACCAAGTGTCCATGTGGTCCTCCAATGGAGCATGATTCCTTTGATCTGAGCTCTCCACTCTTTGCAATGATGTATTTTTGGATCCTTCCATCGCATGCATGGATTATTTATTTCTTGACCATCAAGCTGCCAGAATCGCACCTTATCCACTCCGCATGCTAGATGGGTCATGTTATTCTCATGTGCTTCCTAGAGCATCGAATATGCATAAGTCCCAAAAATCATGTTTTTCCTTATGCGTGCTCGCCATGTGTTCAACTAAACCCTACTAGAAACCTTCCCTACGTGCCTTCAACCCGCGTGACCTTCTTCATATAGGCCCCGCGTGCCCAAGCACCTTCTTGTACTTATCCAATATTTTGAGGCCCAACATCACCCCACACTACATTTTTCTCCATCCTCAGAAACACTTCTCTTTAATGAATAAAGAATGGTGGGTTTTGAATAGTGGGAAAAAGAATGAAGGAATGAAGAATTGGGAGAAATAATGAAATAATGGGGAGATGAAAGAGAACAATTCTTATTTTTGAAGGAGAGGGAAATCCTTCCCTATTTCTTCCTCTATCTTTTCCCATGCATCAACCTCACTCTGCGCTTACTAACAGAGGTCTCCGACTAGGTGATTACCCCCTTAAAACTTAGTTCCTCTTTGGCACTCATTGACATCTTGTGACAGATTTACATAATAAACTTCTTTGAATAATATTCTTCACACAATATTTTTATGCTAATACAATGGCTATTAAATATCCATGAATGTAGATGAACAACTTCCTATAAAATAGGAAGTTTACAAAATAATAACATACCCGTCTGATGTATTTACGTGAGTTTGGTTAAACTCACATAATAAATAATAGTTATAAAAAACATATAACTAATAATATGAGTTGTTAACCAACTCATATTATATTACAAATAATAATCATGATTAATAATGTAAACAATATTAATCCTAACATTCACCCCCTTAGTGTGAACATTATTAATCACTAATCTTCACCCCTTAATGTGAACACGGCGAAGAAACATATTTAAAGAAGTTGAACCACCTCTTGAAATAACTTCTTAGACCAGGTACAAACTCCATATATTATCTCTTTACCTTCGTAAAGGTATAGTGTCGAGCTGAATTATGCAGGAATGCTCCCTTCCTTTTTGGGTTCTTGTGGGACTTTCCATTCC
The DNA here is from genome assembly GCA_018340775.1 of Taxus wallichiana var. yunnanensis. Taxonomy (NCBI): domain Eukaryota; kingdom Viridiplantae; phylum Streptophyta; class Pinopsida; order Cupressales; family Taxaceae; genus Taxus; species Taxus wallichiana. Next base: position 583,974,567 of record CM031237.1, on the reverse strand, counting down.
TCCCTAGGTGCTGAATTCTAAATCTCTAAGATCCACAAGCTTCACACTAGCTAGATAACCATCCCTTGAGTCTACCTCAAAATCTTCTCCTGCTCCCAAAAGTGAGTATTTTGAAAACATGACTCCTCCAAAAATATCTAAAAAGGGTTTATTCAGCAAACCATCACACTACAAACAGGAACACTAAAAATTGAAAATAGAAACCACACTACACACATGTCACCAAACCATCTATGTGGCCCCATCATTGGTGATTGATGAGAGGTCGTTGATTGACCTCCTTCCTCTATTTTCCTCCATCCTCGATAATCTGAACTCAAAACAAGTAGTCTTCAGAATTATAATTAGGTTCATCAATTACTCGTTCATCTTCTGATTTAGAAGATTATTCTACAACTATATTTTCTTTGCGTGGCTTCAATTTTCCACTTTGAGAATATCTTTGGCTTGAGTCGTGTAAATTTTAGACATATGTCCTTTTTCTTCCAATAAAAGCATTCTAAGTCCTCCTTTTTAGATAAATTTTTTTGTATATTTTCACATACATTGTCATTTCTTCTTCTATATCTTCTTTAGTCCTATTTTCTTGGACATAAGAGATGATATCATATCTTCCAATGAGTTGGAAGGCATCGACCAAGAGTGAAAACAACATTACTATATTTGGGTGGTAAACTATTTAGCTAGAATAGCTTTTGAATCCTCATCATCTACTAGAGCTTTTACTTCTGTAAGTTGTCTCAGAAGAGATTTTAAATTGTTGATGTGACTAGAAATTATATCTCCATCACTCAATTTGAGCTTGAACAACTGATGTTTTAGGGAAAAATTTGCATTGAATTTTGTTGAACCAAATAATTTGCTTAGATTATCCCGGATGTCCTTGGAGTTTTTATCTAGATCAACATAATGTAATTCAGAGTCGAAGGGAAAGGCCAATAATGGCTTTGGATTTATCATCTCGTATTTCCCATTCTCGCTAATCTAGTCGGATCACGAAGGTGCTGGTTTTATTCCATCTACTATCCTCCAAATATTTTTGTTCATCAATTGCATTTGGATTTTGAATTTCCATGTGTGGCGAGACCATTGAATTTTTTGAGTGGAATGTCCATTATACCTTAGAGCATTAGTTTCAACCAAAAATGCACTCTTAGGGGAGTCGACTTCAACCAATATTACTCGATTTACACTATATATTTAAAAAGTAATAAGAACAAATTACTTTTTAAATTTTACATGGATATTTCTATGGTATAAATCAAAACAAAATATTGAAATATATAGAAATGACTATCAAGTGAATATCAAATTACATAATACCTTAATTGGTGGAGTCCAAAGTTGAAGTTTTTCACTACATCATGTAGAAGGAGATCTCAATAGTTATGTTAATCAAACTAATAGTTGTTAGTATGAGACATGCACTTCAATATTTAATATTCCTGCACAACTGGCATCTTATAGAGGATGAACATGTGGGAAGAATTCTGAGTAATGCAAATTGATCCAACTCTGATGCATAGTGTGATCATAGCCATACAAAATAGAATACAAACAGTGATAGTTACCTCCACACGCAAGGCATGACCGCTTTCAAGACCGTGTCAAGCTATTCTTTATACATCACTCTGCATGGAATGAAAAACAACATGTATGATGGGTGAAAAATTATTGGTGCCAGAAGTGGATCCATCTTCGATTCCAATGGAGGATGAATAATTCTTACAGCTCGAGGAAGGGTTGAATCAACTTCATTTTCTTGACAAACACAACCATGAGAGAGAAAATACAACTATATTCTAGAAATGAATTATATACCAATACTTAAATTGATTTTCAAAATGATACATCTCCACATAGGTGATAGTTGTCAAGAAGATGTCAATGCACTATACGTGGGAAGATCGATCTGGAGGTAGATATGCATGTGGAGGCAATGAATTTGTAGTCAAGCCGATAGCTATGAAGGGCCAAACTGCAAATCGTTGTGAACTCGGCCAACTCTATATGTTTAATCCAATGTAAATCCTTGGGAGAATCTCACAGTTATCTCCAATGACAATACCAAATGGAACCTTGGACAAATTCTCTAATAGAATCTTGGATGGATCAATATACATGAACGACTATTAAATGAAGTGGATGAGATAACATGATATAGACAATGTTTCTAAACTTGAATTAACTCAGATCTCAACGCCATGACTGATCTGCAATGCAGATTGACTTACAAATAAATCAAATGATGCACAGATGATAGATCTTATTGATGCGCACACAGGTTAGAAGTGAAATTACACGAGTCTCAACAAGCTCAGTCATTGTGAATGGTGATCAGTTAGCCATTGCATTAACATGGGTCCGAAAGAAATGAAAATTTATAGACTGTGAGTGCCCACAAGGAATGGCCATTGCCCAGTCAACACACCAAACTTGATAGCATATTTTTGATTGATGAGACTCTAAGCTCACTAGTTCAAGAAATCATGGCAGCGTTACCAAAAGAAATCAATCACGTAGATTGTATATTACACACCATATTATGCTCTGATACCAAATGAAATCTTGTGACCAGATTTACATAATAAACTTCACCGAATAATATTCTTCACACAATATTTTATTATGCTAATACAATGGCTATTAAATAGCCATGAATGTAGATGAAAAACTTCCTATAAAATATGAATTATACAAAACAATAACATACTTGTAAAACCTATTTACGTGAGTTTGGTTAAACTCACATAACAAATAATAGTTATAACAAAACATATAACTAATAATATGAGTTATTGACCAAATCATATTATATTACAAATAATAATCATGATTAATAATGTAAACAGTATTAATCCTAACACTCATTGTCTCAACAATGCTCTCAATTGTTTTCCCAAGTCATCAAGTGTGTCCATCCTGCGGGTGATTTATGGATATAACTCCTTTAGCTGGATTTTGATTGAGCCTCACAAGGTCTCGATAGATTCTGAATTCTTTTCTACCTTGGCCACAATTTTATCCCTTTCTGATTTTTCCTTATTCTTCTCTTGAAAATCCTTGACTTGTTTCATGTGTAATGACCGGGATGCTTTTCACTCTAACAGCGTAATTGCCATATGTAGCTTTCAGTAAATTGCGCGGTGGCCTTTACCTCTATAAGGAGTTTGGTATATCGAGCAATGATATCAACAACCTTCAACTTCTATACCTTTTCTTGGTCCACAGTGCCTTTTCTACAGATTCTAAAGTGAGTGATCATCTTTCCACCATGAGGATGTGATTCAAATCCTCCAGGACAACTGCGCAAGGATGATTCATATTTTTACTTAGGAGGTGCTAGGTCGGGATGCTTTAAGATAATTACATCCGTAATCATCTCAACCTTCTTAGAGACTTCACATAACTTTTCTTTCTCTTCCTTCAACTTGCACCTTAATTGTGCACTAATAAGCTCTTATTGCTTCAACTCTTTTCTCCTCTCAATGAGCTCCTCCTTTTTCTTCTCCAATTCCTCCTCCAAAAATCTCACTCTATCATTTCTTCCAAATAGTCTGGCCTCAATTTCAACTGAAATGTTTTTAGCGCATTGTAGACCTGCTCATCTGACAATTGTTGAGAATTCACCAAGGGATTTAATCCTTTCTTCTTTGTCACCTTCATCATTTCTCTCTGACTCACTTAAACTCAAGTTCATCCATGTGGGACTCAAACACCCAAGATAGCATCTTTCTGGTTTGTGGATATGCACCTTCTTCATCAAACAAAGTCATATCCAAGAGTTATTCTATTGGTATGGTGCTCTAGAAGCACGCGTGTAGCACCTTGCTTGGATAATTAATGTAGCCCATCCCTTGCCCTTGTGCTACCATTATTCCCTTCTCATATATTCCGTAGTCATTGGGAAGCTTACCACTAAATTGGGATTCCCACCCATGCTGCCATATTATTTCCCAACGCTCTCTTCTTCCATTTCCTTCAAAATTTCATCTATGCTCCACTCTAACTCCTGCTCCACCAAGTCCTTAATGATGCCCACTACTTCTCTTTCTATGGATTTTTCCACTTGTTCCTTGGTGAGGCTTGGGGTTCTCTAATTTTTGGTGCTTACCTCTTCACTCACCCCCTTTCCTTGATCATTTGCTTCCTCCTCGTCATTATTCTCTTCATCTTCCTCCTCCTCAGATTCGTGTACATTATATACTAGATGGTATTAACCTCCTTAGGATCTTCATCATCCCTGTCACCAATGTAGGCCTCTAGGCTCTCTATTTCCTCTGATTCTTCCTTTTCTGCCACCTTCTGCTTCTTCCTAATTAGTGATTCTAGTATAGGATATTCTTCCTTCTCTTTCTCCTTAATAGGTGATGTATTCCTTGGTGATTCTTCATGTAAGGGGCCCTTCATACTCTAACGCCTCTTCACTGAGGTATTTACTTGACTAAGGACTTCTTTTAGTGCACGTAAGCTGCTAGGCTTAGCACTTAATTTCAGCGCACCCATAGATTATGTTGTTTGTACACTTCGTGCCTTATTCTCCTACACCTCTTCTCTTTCCCTCTTGTTCGGTGTGGCATTTTTCCTCCTGTGGGGTATTTTAGAATGGAAACATCACTCTCCATATAGGAACCTTTCTCAAACTTAGGCCTTATATGTAGATATACCCTTACTGCATGACCCTTACGGTGATTGGCGGTGTTATCGGCTTCATCATCTATACTTTGTGGGAGACATACTTCTCTATGTATACGTAATTCTTAGGGTATACAAACTTCGGCACATTGTAGTGGTCTTGGTCTACCTCACTAAGGTTGAACTTTAGCCTTTTGGCCTCCTTGAACCAATTGACCCCCTTAGAAGTAATGCATGGTGAAAGAGAAGGGTAGCTTGCACCATGGAATCTTAGTCCCATATGTCAATGTAAACTTGCCAATGCAAAAATGTTGATATACTGCAAACTCTACCTCTCCATCCAAGAGCATGGGAAACTACTCAGGGATCCTCCACTCTACCATGAATGTGTCACACATTTGCTTGTACTACTTTTCTAGGCACACCTTGTGAGCGGCCATCATGGTCTCACATGTATACTTCTAAAACCTTTTCGTGGATGAGGGATTATCTTTTGGATAATCCTATACAAACTTCTCCAGGCCCATCGGGCACTCCAATCTCTAAGAAGACGATGGTGAGGAGAATGTTTTGAATAGTATCTTTTCTCCTTCCTATGCACTACTTATGATCTCATCCGCAATAAAGGTAGACAATTTATAGATGGTCCCTTTTGATATCTTCCAGCATAAATTTAACCATGACTTGTTTACTTACGTACATCTTTCTTGATCATTAAGTTTGGTGATTAAGTGCGTGTTGATGCAAAATCACAGCACCCCTAGATGCTAATCAGGTTTCTAAGTTGATCTTCAGGCATCTAGTGTGATTACACAACATTGAAACCTTTCTCTAAGTTTGGGAATGCGAAATGAGAAAGGAATCTCGAGAGAAGGTTGGTTCTGCTCCTAAACCACCCGCCACAAGCTATTCCGGTGCGGGCAAGCTAATCTAATCCTAATCTAACCATGCCAAAGAGGCGAGAGAGAGAGAAAGGAAAATTAAAAAATCCTACACTAAAATGGTGATACACCGAGAGAAGGAGAATGTTGGACATCTATCAAAACTACCATGTAAAGAGAGGTGAGTAATGGGAAGGATGGATAGATGCATCACAGGCCCAAGGATAGATTTCACACAGAAAATGTCGCAAAACTCCATGAACATAGCTCCAAACCTGCAATGAACATTCAAACATGCACAAATACCTGCAATGAAGAGAGGCAAGAGGAAAACAAGTGAAAAACGAGCAAGGATGGACAGATGCATCACAAAACACGTTTTTTTTTTGCTTCAGAAGTTTGCACAGAACATCATTTCATTAGTAAAAGGTAAAAAACGCCATTCCAGAGTAGGGAGGAGGTTTGAACTCCATTTTTAACCCTAGATAAGGAAAAGAAGGGAGGGTAGAGATGAACGGATGAACAACTTGTAATTATTATTTTTAAATTGAGCCAAATCGGCTTTTACATTGCATGGGTCGAGCCCAGGAGAGAGAAACATGGGAAAATGTGCAAGTCCATTCCTCATTGATTGCAGATGCATTAAAATGGCATGGGGAACCTTACAAACCCATACCCTACCATCTTTGTCCGATTTGGAGGAGAATGCGACCCATTCTGCATTAATTTGGTCACTAAAATGTCACTTCTGGCCATGAACACACGTCATATCTGTTTCTCAACTTTCTCTCTCTAGACTACACCAAAATTCAAGATTAACACCAGAATCATGTAGATAATTTCATAAGCTTTCCGTTGATATAAAGAATGTGCAAATCTGAGCTTTGGATCAAAAGATATGGAGATCTGAAGATTTAGGGCACAAAACAGGTGAAAATGTGTTTTGAAGATCTTTCCCGCGCTCTGCCACCTGGACGACACATGTCAAGCGCTGATTGGATACGTAATTCTCTCTCCTCTGCTGTCCCTCGGGTTTTTTCTTGAAAGTTTTTCCTTTTGTGATTTGGGAACATTTTCCACTTTCCTTCTGCGCCCCCGCCACTTGGGACACGTGGCATGCATTGATTGGTCGACAGGTGCGGGGCAGACCTTTGCTTTTAGCTTTTAGCCAAAACTCTTGCTAAACTCTCTAACTCCTTCCCAAGCTCTGAGCTTCCCTTCCTCATTGGACATGTGTCCTCCTTTTATTGGCTCAAGTTAATGCTTGAAACCTCGCCATTTGAAATTTTTAGACTTTTCTCCTTGTGACACGTGTCATGATTTGGTTGGTCCGCGGGTCTGCCGGCTCTTTCGCGTCCAGCGCATCCATTTGTCCTGGATGTCCCAGACTATCTAGGACAAAAAATTCTGATCTACCCGAAATAAGCTTCCTCATCCCTCATTCGGCCGATGACACGTGGCGTTGCTTGATTGGCTTTTGGCTTTTTCAGCTATCCACATCCCACGCGTCCCTTTGTCCCACATGTCTGGACTTTCTGGGACAAATTCTTCCGGTTCTCCCAGATTCGGCCGGTTCGCATACCTTTTCCCACATGTCCCGAACTACTTAGTGCGAAAGTTCTCCTTTTCGGCCGATCCAGGTGGTTCGCATCCTTCGTGTCTTCTTGTCCCAAATGTCCCAGAAGCGGTTAGTCAATTTTCTTCTCTTTTGGTGAACCGACTTTCCACGTCCCGCGCGTCCGATGGCTGGATGTTCCTTTGTCCTGTAGACTACTAGCAGCCTTTGGCTAATTCATGCCAGATGTCCCTCACATCCCATTCATTGCGAGGACTAGGACTTAGCCATTTTCGTGATTTTCCTGGCCCAAGCTTGTTTTTGCAGCCTTTTCACCTTTTCTCGAACTTGCTCTTTTCAAGCACAGACGGAGAGTTAGAAAAATTCAGGGGACCCTAGAAACATGAATTTTGGCCCTAAATCAATTTATTTGCACAGGACTAAGTAATTTGATGCATGTTATCAAAATTTACCCTAGGGGTGAATTTTGGATAACAATGCATGAACATCCTCATAATAGAATTCGAGATATTTCTGCGATGTCAAATTACCATGAACCCTTTTGTAGTCATAAGCCTCAAAAGTTTCCTTGCTAGCCTCCTTATCATCCAAGTCATTTTCTATGGCTTCTCCTTCACAATTCAAGCCGGTGAACTTGGTTATGCACATCTTACGGCTGCAAAATAGAAGTGGTCTTCATGTACGCATGAAATCAACCAGCGATATAGTCTCTTGGGCTTTCCAAAATAACTAAACTCATATAGTTACAACATCCTTACCTTCTCCAACTTTACCTTTACTTCATCACTATATATTGGCATTTTGTCTAGTGTCCTCTTGTTAGTTGGAAGAACCAGTTCTAATGCCATTTATTTCTCAGTAGTGCTTGTACGATGGTTGTAATTGCTCACAGACATTTTTATCAAGTGTGACACCCACTCTTTCCCCAAAAATACTCCATCTGGGTACTACATTTCTGCATACTATTCTTCATTGCAGCTAACAACAGAAGTGGTTTTCTCTCCTTTTCCCTTGCCCTTCCATTTCTTTGGTGAAACGTTCACCTTATTTGGTTCCATGTTTTCTTCTTAGGCTACAACCTAAATCCCCCATTCTTCCTTTGATCTACTACTTTGCTAAACTCTAAGGTTCAACTCTATGAATAATCCTCCTTCTTTTGTGCCCTAGTATGCCAACCCTAACTAAGAGAAACTTCTTCTACAAAATAGTATATTCTCGAAAGAACTCTCCCCATGCATGTGCACTCTTTCAACTCTAGTTCATAGATCGATCTAGTTGTGCACTTTATGATAATTCTTCCTTTGCACAAATATCTCTGGATGTCCTAGTTCACAAGATCTCTAACTTCATAAAATAATGGTAAATAATAATGTGCATGACTTCATACTTATAGTTTTTGTTCCTCTTCAAAAATAAATGCTATACCACCTACTAATGTAATTAGCATTAAATGTGGATTTTTCCACTATGCCGACCTTAAGCTCCCTTACCCACACACCTAATCCTACGTAAAAACCTTCTATAACCTTCGGCATGCAAAAATCCAATTTGGTGAAGACTCTTATGCGCGCATCTACAACGCTAAAGGCACTTCTTCTATCCTTTACCTGATTTTTACCCTCACCTACCTCATGTTGTTCCTATGCTCTTCATTCATTATATGTGGTCTTTGTTACAACCTTCTTGACACCACAATTCATTATCCACTGTTTCCCTATGCATTTTCTCCACCTTACACACTTCCTTCTTTTGGGCCACTCAACTTTTACTACTATCTTATACCTTACATTACACTACTCTACCCCAAAGTAAAATAGATGTGCGGTCCTCTGTGCATACACAACCTTAAAAAATAATGTGGTTATCGGAACACAAGGCATAAAATAGAACAAAAATAAAGGAACAAGTAATGATAAAGGGAAACACAAGAAAAGAAAAGTCATAAAGGAAAATTTTAAGCTAACTGGTAATACTACCTTATTTACAAACACAAGGAAGGCTTATTTATAGTAGGGTTTCAGCCTACTCCCATTGAAATGGCCAGAGTAACTTCATCCCATCCAATGATTATAATGTACATGCACTTGAACCAAGGATGTACAAGATTATGTAAGGACCAACTAATGGAATTTCAAATTCCCAGGATGGCATAGATACTTGGAATCATACAACAGAACCATCTTCCCAACCTAAAACTACTTGTTTTTGATATGATGATCATTCCATGCCTTTTGTATAGATTTTTCAATCTTTTGACTCCATCCAAGTAAGTGATCATCTCTCGTCTAAGCGCATCAACTTATAAATCCTTTTTTAGAGCACTTTTCATTAGCTAATCCTCCTATGCGCACTATATCTGTGATGATGGTAACATGAATTCAACTACTAAAACACCCTCTGTGCTAAACACCAACTGAAATGGTGTGGCCTTGTTAAATTTTTGTAGGTTGTCATGTATGCCCATAGAACGAATGATACTTTCTCATCCCAATCTTGTCTTCCAACACCACAGATCTTTGTCAATGTGTGATGTAGTATTTTGTTAAATGCCTTAGTAGTTCCATTCACTTGAATGTGATAATGGGTAGTCTTGTGATGGGCCACCATAAATTTTTCTAACATAATCTTGACCATTTCATTTAGAAAATGTGTACCTCTATCACTTGTCAAGAGTAAAGGACATTCGTACCTATTGATTATGTTCTCCCATAAAAACTAGCAGTTGTCACTGTAGTGCGAGTCCTTTTTTGGTGGTGCCTCTTCTCATCTTTTCAAGTAATCAATGGAAGTAATGATAGATCACAAGCCGAGTCCTTCACGCACTGGAAAAATTTGCCCTACAAAGTCGATTAACCCTTTTTCAAATGGTTCATCACTAGCTATTGGTTGCTCAGAAGAATTTCATCCCTCTTTCTAGGTTTTCCAAGGACTTGGAAATGGTCATGAGGCCATTCAAAACTCAATACAATCTGGTAGATGGTTTCCCACCAAATCCCTTCCATTAGAATCTTCCACACAATAGCATTTCCTTCATAGTGTCCTCTTACAATCCCACATGCTCTTGTTCCAATACAAATTTATCTAGAACCTCATCACATCCCAACTTATACAGATATCTACTAATCAACATGTAGGGTGTGGTATATATTACTAACTATTTTCTCTCCAAATACTTCATCCCGTCTAGCGCCACACTAGTTTTTGATATATAGTGATATCTTCCAAGTCTGAGGGTGCGCGAAACAACCCAAATAGTTGCACATCCAACATGGTATCCTCAATTCTTTGTGTGTCCTCCTTGAGTCAATCCTTGATAAGTGGTCATGCCCTAAATTGCTCTTCCCTTGTTTTACAACCACCGTGAACTCAAAATCTTGGAATAATAGGACCTAACGACATATGCACCGCTGTAAAATGGGATTGTTAACCAAGTATTTAAATGCCATGTGGTTTGTGTAGAATATAAAAGGTGTTACTATCAGATACTTCCTAAACTTATGCGGTGCGTAGATCATTGTGTTGACTCATGCTTAGTAGTGGTACAATTATGTTCGCTAGTGTCAATTTCCTACTTATAAAACACAAGGTATGATCAATGATCCCCTCACCTGGTTATGCTAATACTTCTCCCATGGTTGTTCCTGAGGCATCAACATGTACATGGAAAGGCTTATCCTAAGAAGGAAAATGTAGTATGTCCCAGTGACAAGTCTATCCTTCAAAGTGTCAAATTCCTTCTATTTCGCCTCTCCCCAATGAAAGGAACTTTTTTTCTTTAGTAATTCCTCTAAGGTCATGGAGATCTTGGCATACCCCTTGATGAATTTTATGTAGTACCTTGTATGTCAAGGAATCCATGCACTACACTTTAACTAGTAGGCTCCCCCAATCTCACAATAACTGCAACTTTGGTGGGATCCACTAGTAGGCCTTCCTTACATATAATATGTCCCAATAGGGTTCTAAATGGAGTAGTAAAGACACATTTATTAATTTTTATGGATATCCTCAACTGCTGACATCTCTCAAACATCAGCCTCAAATTTTCACAATGGTATTTTACTAGCCCATACACCATCCATTCATCCAGGTATACTTGAAGAAACTTATGGATGAAGTCTTGAAATGCTTGTACCACAATGCGTGAGAATACAACAGGCACATTTTTTAATCCAAAAGGCATGACCGTATAGGAAAATATTCCCCACTCAGTGGTGAAATTTTTCTTTCTCTTGTCTTCCTTTGAAATTATGACTTGGTTATACCACGAGAACCCATCTGTGAAAGCGTAGACCTCACTCCCAGCTCCTCGTTCCAGAATATCTTCAATAAAGGGGGTTGGGAAAGGATCGATGACACATACTACATTTAGGTCCTTGTAGTCCACACAGATCCTTATTCTTCCATCCTTATTGATACTGATGACCATTGGGCTTATCCATTTTGATTCCTCCACAACCTTAATGATACCAAATGCTATCATCTTGTCTATTTACTCCTTGAAATGTATGCAAAAATTTAGATTCATCTGATAAGGCCTCTTTTGAATCAGGCATGCACCTTCCTTTAACTTGATCTTCATCTCCCCCAAGGAATGGTGGATGCCTTTGAGTTCATGGTACCCACATGGGAACAAATACTGGAACTTGTGAAATAGATCAATGACATTTGACACTTATTTTTCTGACCAATAGTCCCCAATGATAGCTTCTTTAGGTTCTATATATGTCCCAATGTTAACCTTATTTTGTTTCAAGGGCTCATGGTAGGTGCATGCTCATTCATTAACATTATCTATGACTTCGCATGTACCTTCAGAATGGTTACCATCTAGACTCTCCATTTCTTCACCATCTATCACATAGAACATTTTTCCTTTTTCCTTTTCCATGCACGCAGCGCAGAGTTGTACTTTATCCGATTCCTCTTCATCAAAACACATCTCTAAACCAGGTTCTTCTAGTAGCTATTGTATTCTATCTTACGCCATAGTGCTATCTCCCATTGTAAGGCACTTGACTACTGTAACACTTTATCCATTGTAGGATTTGTAATCCTATACTCGAAATTTTGAACGAGATTAGCCACCAACTCCTACCAATTACCTATTTGATGGCGCATCTCTAGATGAATATACCATGCACCCATATCCTTATAAGGTGGAATACAACTTATGCACCCATAATGAAGGTGGTAACACTTCTGTGCCTTTTATCCATGCCTTCTCACATGCTTGACATGAAATGAGATGGTCTCTTTACCATGGTAGTCTTGGATGATAGTGGGCATGTTTCTCCAGAGAACCTAACAAAGAATGAAACCCTTATCTCATGTCATTCTAGAAGGCTTTCCTGATGTTTAGGCCACTAGTGTGATGCTGTTTTGAGTAGGTTATAGTTAAACTTATCTCTTCTCTTTACCTCATCTTTCCAATGATCCTCCATTTCTCACAAAGAAATCATCAAGGCTGGCTCCTCTAGAGTATTTTGGTAACTTATTTCCTCTTAGGCACTGATGAAAGTGCCCTTGTTACCCTTATTACAGATCCTCTCAACTGTTACCCAATCAAATCATAAGTCCCATGCATCCAATTATCACATGCCATGCTAGTGGTATCACTCAAGGACTGGGCATCTTCAAATTGGATAACTCCCTACATGGGATGAATTGTCTCAAGGTCTCTAATAGAGTGCACATAAATTACGTCAAGTACTTATTCTCCCAAGGGCTCAGTATAAGGGGTGATTTTCCATCTGTCAAGGGGATGATGACCAATTCCTCCTTGGTCTAAAAACTTATATACTCCTTATTAAATCATAGGTTAGCATTATTTTTGTAACACCAAGGGCACCCAAGAAATGCTATAAAATTTTCTACCTCGGAAAGTGCCAAGACTTCAAAGTCACCAAGCAAATTTTTCCCCTTGAATAGTGATAAATGCATCCTTTAAGATTCCAATGGGAATTTCCTTCATCTTATTTTCCATATATATCACATTCAAAGATGGTTGTAATGCGGGCATTCCCATTTGATTTTAGGAATCCAAGGCATGAACATTGACCTCTGCTCTTGTGTCAATGAGGATATTAATTAGAAGCCATCTATCAACAACAACTACATTCAAAGTAATCTCCTTATCATAATCAAAGCTATGAGGCGGAAGGTTTGCATACAAAACCTTCCTTTTGTGCTCTTCTACGGCATGTGGTACCTTCTCCCATAACCATTCTCCTAGTAAGGGAATAATATTCTCCAGCCTTAAAATTTTCACACTTCCCTGACCTCATTTAGATCCTTCTATGGAGCCTCGACATTATTCCTTTACTCCAACTTCCTTGAATTATCCTTTAGACATTAGATTTCCCCTTGCAAACTCCAAATCACATTCATAGTCTCTTGATACACTTCCTTTTGATGAGTAGGGTTTGGATACTTCCCATGTACTAATTCTTCCCTAATAACTAGTTTTTGTCTAGGCATCTCCCTGGGCATGCCTAGCCTCTACCTACATCATCACCAGTATAGGTTCTAATCTGATTCAAGCGCCACTCTTGACATCCATTGTGGGTTGGCCTTTTTATGCTCACCATCCTAGCACCTTTGTCTTTCCAGTTTTGTTGGCTCATGTGCTCAAAAAACTCGGGGCACTCCTCATACTTATGTTTCTTTCCACACCATGAGCATTGCAATAGATCAGGGCACTCATGCTTATAATTCTCTATAGACCCACAATTATTTAAGGTTCCTCATGGGAACTCACCCCTTCCTCCATTGCAGATTCTTGTGACCATGAAATTCTATGCGAAAAAATATTCCATGCGAGTCCTCCATCTGCACACCCTTCATGCATGATGATTATCATCCTTGGAACTACTTGCAATACTATTCTAGCACGAGACCAAGATCAATAGCATCATGAATGCATTCAATCGATCTGCCGCAATCCTTGGTATACAAGGTCGTAGAGGTACATATCTTGTAATAACAAGAAAAATTCTTACGGATTGCATGTTATAGTAGAGGACACCTATTTGCATCATGATCCCCATGGAAAATATCACACTCTAATGTCATGGTGTGTACCATCTTCCAAGGAAAATATCCTTTACATTCCCTTCCACTTCACATTATATACACCAAAGACCACTACAAACCTCATGCATTGAATTTGCAGACAACTTCTCCAACTACTTGGTCATTGCAGCAATTTGAGCCTCCAAAAAAGGGCTAACACCAGTATCAACACTCCCAACAACCTCAAGCACGTAGGGAATCTTTTAAGGCCTTTCAGGGGTTTGTGAAAGTCTTGTTTGATAGTTCCCTTCTAAACGGGATTATCAATCCTCTAACAAACCATTGAGCATGTTGATAAGGGTGAATGTATGAGGATAGTTTTGACAAGAGATTCTTAAACCGTGCATCATACTCCCACACTCTCTGTCATTCCTTTTTGGATATTATTTAGAGCAACGATGATCTTTTACTCAAATTTAGGGATATGAAAATATTCTAGGAAGGAATTCTTCAATACATTGTAGTCTATCACTATTTGATGGGGTCATACTTCTAATACCAACTATGCATGTGCCCTGCAATGACATCCTTGCAAACTAAATTTCCTTTCACTCGACGTAGTGATCCCTTTCACGCACCATAGTAATTCAAACTTTTGGACATGCTTTGCAACATCCTTAATACCCCTATAGTTTGGAAAGTGCAAATACATCTCCAAAAATAATTATGGAGGTGGCTACTGACCTTGTCCTTCTAATCCAAAGCCTTAGTTTCCTCCTCCACCAACTCCACTAGATCCACCAAGTCCTATTCCTCCTGACCCACCAAATCCTCTAGATCCACTAGGTCCACCAGGTCCTCCAGCTCTTATACCACCAAATCCACCTCCTATAGCTAGAAAATGGCTTGAAGTGGTCACGCCTAGTGTTCCCAACATCCCACTGAACTGTGTGCCAATGTTTTTGATATCATCCGCTACGGTTGTGTGTCACACATCACTTCGGATGTGATATCCAAACCTTGTGTATTTGCACCTTGTCCAAAAATTCCTCAAAATACGGGAATGGTTTACATAGCCATGGATGTCCCAAATGAGAAATTATATCTCCTAGACACAGATCATTTACTCCCACCATACTGACAACAGGTTAACAATAAATCTCCTTGATCTATAAAACCAAGTGCCGGGGTTGGTCATTAGGTGGGTTCGGATGTACCAACATATCTCCTTTCTCTATGTGACAAACTCTCATCAGGAAGTTGAAGGGCTTCTCTCTGTGCTTTCCAATATGGGGTAACATAGACTACTCAGGTTCCACATCCTCTACATGAACCTCAACTCCTTCCCGTAACATCTTCCTCCATAGATCCATCACACATGCAACCTCACATTTTCTAGCCATCTCCCTTTCATGAGCTTCACTATATTTGAGTCATCTCTCTTCTCTTTATTTTTCAGCCACAATCTCTGCCATCTTCCACCACCCTAGCTTCCTCACCCAATGCTCAGAGAATCTTAGCCAACCATAGGAATGCCTCTAAACTTAGGGTAATGATCAATATCTTCATAGCCAAAGGGATAACATGTAAAAATGATCCTCTGGGCTCCCTTAGAAACTCAAACTCAAAATAAATTGGGCAAGAATATGTAGAAATGGCATATTCCAAAGTATAACTAGTCAGGAATCCTTTCCACCAGTGATCAACAACACGTGTCAAGTCAGATCTACATCCTACAACCTCTGGTAATCATCTTGGGTCCATACATGTGATCTATAGTACCAGCTTGATCTAGATGCATATGTTGAAATCCATTCATATAGTTCTATTGGAAAACAACATAATAATTTCTCATATAACTCATGGTATGGGTTCTCTTCTACCCATCTACATGCATTGAACTCGAGTCCAAGTCTTTGAATCTTTAAGTAAACTTATCCCTCATGATCTTGAACCATGCTTCAACACTTTCCAAGGTCAAACTTTAAGTCATCACGTAACACAGGGGACCAAGATGTATGCCATTTCTCACAACAAATTTGAAAAGAGGTCCCAACAACGGAACCAAAATGTAGTCATTTTTATATCCTTAGAACAACAGTCTAATCCCATGCGTGTTGGCCTATCACCCGGTGAGTGTTGGGCTCTCACTAGAGGCACACGTGGGTGTCAATCCCCTCCTTTATGTGAATTGTGTGAGAATATATCCCTAGTGATAGAATCTTACATGCAAGAAAGGAAAGAACCATGCGTTCATTCAAAGAGCTTAGGATGAGTTATCATATAAATGCATCCATTCAGATAACAAAAGAGAAGTATCAAATAGAATACATAACTAATTCATAACACAAAGGAAATGCACTAGGGTTTATGCTCATGAACAACATATATTCTTTAGAAAAAAACCTTATATTCAAGTTAATAAGTTCAATAACCACATTACATTCATTAAGGTCATAACAGACCAATATAACAATGTAGATCAGAGTCATGCAGCAGGAACCTAAACTATGCACATTAAAAACTGGTTATAGACCCATCCCTCTAAATATGCCATCACTCCTATGGTTATCCTAATCCCAACCCAAAATATCCTTCATTATTTCTACATAGCTTTTCCTATCCAATGCTATATGATGCTACTCTTGGTGTCCCCTTTCTTACTACCTGAGCATCTCTATATATATATTTAGTCTCCACCTCCATGCCTTCCTAAGATAATAGATTGGCTGCAAAGTGTCCATGTGGTCCTCCAATGGAGCATGCTTCCTTTAATCCGAGCTCTCCACTCTTTGTAATAATATATTTTTGGATCCTTCCATTGAATGCATGGAATATTCCTTTCTTAACCATGTTGCCAAAGCTAGCACCTTATCCACTCTACATACTAGATGGGTCATGTTATTCTTGTGTGCTTCTGGAATTCCGAATATGGCTAATTCCCAAAACTCATGTTTTTCTTTATGCACATGCACAATGTGTTCTGCTAAACCCTATTATAACCCTTCCCTACGTTCCTTCAACTCATGCACTCTTCTTCATATAGGCCCCTGCACGCCCACGTGCCTTCTTGTACTTAGACAATATTCTAAGGCCCAAAAATCCATATCATGCCTCTTTGAAGATGACACCTTTCAAAGCATTATATGGAAGGAAATGCAAAACCCTAGTTAGTTGGGATAACATTGAATATAAAGAGGTAATTGGACCTGAAATCCTTATTGAGATAGAACAACAAGTTAAAATGATTTGTGAACATTTAAAAGAAGAAGTAGATAGGAAAAAATATTATGCAGATTTGAAAAGGGTTGATAAGAAATTTGAACTTGGTGAAAAGGTATTTTTACAGGTTAAGCTGAAAAAGAGTTCTATAACCTTTGGCAAGGAAACCAAGTTATCTCCTCGTTATGTGGGAACTTTTGAGATTGTTGAAATAATCAATCCTGTAGCTTATCGTTTAGCATTACCACCTGCTTTATCATGAATGCATGATGTTTTCCATATTTCTTTGCTTAAGAAATATGTTTATGATTTATCACATGTGTTAAATTGGTATTCATTATAGGTCTAAGACCCTAGAATAATTGTGGTTGAAACCATAAGAGTGCTAGAAACTCACCAGTTGCACTTACAAAATCATGAAATTAGTTAATGCAAGGTTCAATGGGACCATTTTAATGAAGAAAGTACAACATGAGAAAATATTGAGGACATGAAAATTACTTTTCCTCATTTATTTGAAAAGGACTAGTTCTATTCACTGATAATAATTAAAGACCTTGTTTTTTAATTATCAATAATTATGCTAGTTTTGGGTAGGTACTATATTCATTAGTACATGAAAAACAAATTGATGCTGCTGGTTTCTATTTGTGAACTTATGAATGAAATAACTATAATTATGATTGTTTTTCTTGTTGAGAATGTGGATTAAGTTAATCATCGAAATGATGATGCTTTTTACGAGAGAGGTATGTAACACCTCTAACATGGTTGATATCTATGATGACTTCTTTATTGGAAGTTACAAATGTTGATATGTGATTCTTTTCTTAAGATGGTGTACTCTTATGAACTATGAAATCATGTTTGTTGTGGATAATAGGTTATCTGTTGGAATAGATACCATTATTCCATGTTTATGTTGAATATAAAATGAAGTAATTCATCTCTTATTATGTTGAATAATTCACTACTTGGGAAATAAGAAATTGATTCAGTTAAACTAATTCATGAGTCTTTGTTGCACTCAAATTTTTGCTTTAGTTTTCATAATTTTTGGATACAGAACAACAATACCTTGGATCAATTTCATTGATCCAAGGTATGCTTCTAATTCATGACTTTGTGGTCATATTAACCGAGTTGGACAGGTTTTAGGATCTCTGAACTCTGACTGTCTTGAAGTCACGAGTGATCTCTGTTGTTCCCTGCTTCGTAAGTGATCTTGGATGGTTTTCTGATCCTTCTTGGTAGGTTGTATGATACAATTATTATCTATTTCTAAAGGAACCTCATTAATCTATATTCTTTATATTGTAATCCTATCCTAAATTTTTAACCTACCCTAAGTTACTATGTTCTTTTATTAAGATGGGATGTTAATAATTAATGGACCTAGACTAAACCTTAAACATTACCTAAGGACCTATGTTATTTCCTAAACTAATGAAAAACCTAACCTAATGTTTGGCTAACCTAAAAGGGGCCTATGGGATGACATGTAAAAGGGAAAGTTGATGGCACCATCTTCAAGGTATTTATGAGGCATTTGTGGACATTAAAAACTTCTGTTTGGCCAAAATTGGCGAATGCATGAAATTTGATAGGGAGGTTGAGTTGGCACCTCCGCCAAAGTGATTGTTGCATGGAAATTTAAATTTATACCTAGCCAAATGTAAGTTAGAGGTGGCAGGAGAAGGGGAAGGACTTTCAGGTCATGTTCAACAATTAGTATTTTTGAAATGGAGAAAACCCACCTAGGAAGAGGGAATATGGAAAAAGGAATGGTTTCATTTTGTTTTGGTCATTTGGTCTTTTGCAAGCTTTATCTTTGTAGGTGGTTTTTTCTCTTCGAACCCACAGTTCGAATCCTTGCATTTTTTCCTTGCATGGTAGTGAAAGTGAAGAAAATACCACTATGAAACTATAAGAAGAAGGAGAAGAAGGTTTTGAGGATTTTGTTGGAATTTCATGGAAAGGAATCAAAGCTCTGCTTGAATAATTTCTGTGAAAAGTGAAGACAAGAGATCTATCAGGCATGATAGGTCCTATCCATTAATTCTTTTTATTTTACTTAAATGCTTCATAAAAACAAATTTTCTCTTTGTTGAAATATTCTGGTTCTGATTTTATGATTGATTATTCTTTCTTCATTGATAATATTTTTTTCTTAAGATGCTACTGGTTCTTCATTGTTGAAAACAAAATTTGGAAGTGTATTTGTGATGTAATGCTAGCTTTCTTGTAATTCATAACTTCTTACTATTAAAACAATTTTATGTGGTTCTTTGACTGATTGAAAACTTATGTGGAGGTTTTAAATTCTTTTAACAGTTTCATGGCTCATAGAAAAATGTAGATCTTAAATTGCATGCCACTTTATTGATGTTTTAGGAAACCTATCTAGCAGGGAGTTTCCAATTTTGTATTACGCCATTGTTTAGGTTAATGTGGGTTCTTTGTTTTGGGCGGTTTCCTCGATAATAGAAGTGGAGAACATTTTCTAGTTCAAAATGGTTTGTGACTATATTTTCTTTTTCGGGGGAATACCCAATTCTTGTTTAAATCTAGAAAAATCTTATTGGGTATCATATCAATTCTTTATTATTTCGTTTAAAGTGTACATGAATGAATGTATGAGATAGTTGATTCTGTTATGTGGTGTATTATTTATATTCTCTTAAACCCACTTGGGATTTTGGTTTCCTGTTCAAATATTTTCATCTTGGAAAGTTTTCACGTAAGTTTAACTATTGATGAACTCATGACTGAATGGAATTATTTTAACGAGTTACCTGTCTTCTTGTTAACAATTGAAAATTCTCTTTGAGACCCATTTCAGATTAGGTTTGATTGTTCTCCTTCCCTCCATCACCAAGTTTCTTAGAACTGAATTGATTCTTTTATCAATCAGTTGAATCATGTATGGTGATTTTTCTTTTATGGAAGAAGGACAGACTGCTCTACTCTTTGGATGTTAAGGGTTTCTATTATTTTCTTGGTTTGTTGTGGTTATCAAACCCGAGTTACAATGATTTTTAGGTTTGTGATCATTGATATTTTTCGGACATTGAAATTTGTTCCTTCCTTTCTCTTGAAAGAGTCTGTTTCCTTTTTGTTTTGTCCATGTTTGCATGGAGTGGCTATTTATCTTGTGAAATAGTGAATGGTTGTGTCTTCCTCCTTATCATACTTAAACGCCTTATTGATTTTCTAAAAAGGGAGGTTTTTTCAATTTGTTGTTTCTCTTGATGAGTTTCTTCCTTTATTAGTGTTTGTGAAACTGGATCTTCATGGTGTATATTTATCTACCTTTCACTATAATTGTTATTATGTCTTGAATATTTAAGTTAATTTAATGTATTAAGAGATATTGGTACTGAAGAGTTTCTTGAGAGAATCCCTTGTTTGAATGGATTCTGTTTCAAATCTGAATAGTTGTTACATTCTCTTTATAATATTTCCATTCGGATGAACTCAAACTTTTGATAAACTGGGATTGATATTTTACTTGTATTTTTTTGATCTTTTAGTTCCTGTTCTTTATTAGAAATAGGAATGGGGATTAAGTTAGGAAGTACCCTAAGTTAGTTTGTGTTCCCTTGTTGTGACTTAATGAACCTCCAATTGCTGATGTCTTAGGTTTTACATGATGATATTAGGATTGGTATGTTTGAGTTAGGAGTTGGATATGAATGCAGGATTGAGTGAATGTGAACCTTAAATTACTTTGATTTTTATATTGATTAAGTTATCCTTAGCTTGGGTATTTTGACTTAGTCGTGATCAATACAATCCTTAGGAACTAGGATGAGTCTAAGATAGAATGATATGCAACTGGAATATAATACTCATTTGTTGTCCAAACAGTTTAGATAGTTTCATATATATCTTGTATTACTACTTGAAAAGTTAAAACTAGTTGTTTGGAGGAACTTAATTTGGATACATGAATGAGAAGGTAAAGTTAGGAAGAAATAAGAAGTTATTTTCTTTAAGTTTGTTGTTTTATTTCCAACATGTTGAAAATCATTTTATAATTAAAAGTTAAGGTTGATATGTTGATTAATTGAACCTTATTTACACATTAGAAACTTTAAACCTTTCTCTCCTTCTTGGTTGTAATCTTTTAAGGAAAAATATTTCTATTTTCATTGTTGTGTTTTTAGAACTGTTTCACAAACAAGAGATTTCTTTTAATGAAACAGTCAGATAAAATCACAACATTATAATGTTATAGTACTTATCATGCTCAGTTAACATGAACTAACTCGTGCTAACAATTTTGCATATGGATTTCGTAAAAGATGAAAGGAGAAAGACATATAGAAAGTTACATATGTTTTACTAAAGAAATTGTATCTTTATTATGATGATTATGTGGTGTCATTACTTGAGATGTAATTATCGGAAAAGAAAGTTGTAATAAAACTACTTTGTATTGATTATATGAAACTTTGTAATATTTGAGATACTTCTAGATTCGAGTGAATGTATCACTCCCTTTTGATGAATAAATGATGTGATGATTGTTAAATACTACTTTATTATAATACCTTCTTTGTCATGAATTGGGATGTATTATTAAGTATTATCCTAATGAAGTAGGGAATTTTATATACATAAGTGTGATGGGATTTGGTTTTGGGGATATGAAATGTAGTTGGTTGATTTTCTCCTAAAGAGTTACAACTTATAAGTTTAAACTCATAAGTAGATCCTTAAACAATATAAAATGACTATGATTGAATAATGTAGATCTATGTGTATAATTATTGATGTATTTAAACATAAGGAATCTATTTCATAAATGGACATCAGTCCATAATATAGGGAAAAAGGATAATTCCCTTGAAATCAATCATTGAGACATAATTTAAGAACTTGTTAAAGTGTTATGAATGTTGTAAGTAAATGGTTGAATGTGTACTTCCTTAGGAATATTTTCTTAATCAAAAGTTGGAATTATTAGAAAGGAATTAAATGGAATTTAGAATTCATCTTCATGAAGTCTAAAATAAAGGGTTTATAATGAACTTATTTAAGCTAGGGCTGAAATAAGTAAGGAACTAATTAACACACTTTCATAACTTCAAGATCAATCATGTCGGTATATGGTACAACTTAAACATGTAAGCGAAAGGTTAGGAAGAAAATTTTACTTGCGTACCTACCTCACATGTAATTTAGACTTGAAACCATATAGGGTAAATGATGCTAGTTGAATCTTTAAGCATTATTGTAATTAATCTTTTAAGACAATGATTAAATGGGTTAATAACCTTATATTCTAAGGTATGTTAGTCTAGTCGAGGAAAATCAGTTGGTTGCTGGTATACATCAATTGTAGTGTAGTACCTTCATAATGATAGGGGTCATTACGAGGATACTATGATGTAGTTGATATGTCTTAACACTCCGCATAGTTTTTTTAACTTGATTGACATAAAATTAAGACTGGATCATGATTCTATCTGTGCATACAGGGATAGGAATATGATCTAGTGTCAAGGTTGACTCATGTTGACTTAGGATAACTAGACACACCCAATAAATTTACATCAATTGAGTATGTATATGTACCCTTAGTCACCATTAGTCATTTTCCACACTAGTGCATGTTGTTGAACTTGTCTAGTATGAAACCTTGAATCAGATTAGATTGACAAGAGTCGGGAAAGACCACTCTAGATAGAAAAACAAGTATGGTGAAGTACTTATTCCATTTTATGAGTATCCGTCAAGGAATTGTAAACATGATAAACATGTTTAAAAATTTGACCAAATTATCGCAAGGTGCTGGTTGCATTTTCCTATGTTACCTAGTTTAAGAACCGAGATTTTAGGAGAATATTTGTAATGTGAGATATTAAGATAGGCCTTAGAAAGAAAAATTAGGTACCCATAAAAGCGTAAAGGAAAAGTATATGTTTTATACGCATCATTGAGTTAACATGAGAGATCGGTTAAATACCAAGTCATGAACTGAGAGATTGGTGTTTCAATGAGTCATTTACAACTACATAAGGTTATCTATTATGAGATGGATTGGCATTGGACTATGTTTTCTAAATTATGTTAATTTATAATACATAACATTATGTATGATTAAAAAAATCCTTATTCTAAAGTCTTAAAATGGGAATGTTACATCCTCAATCAGCTCTCTAGCTTGCTCATCCTCATACACACCAATTAGGTATTCTTCTCCAACTAGGTCATGTATGGATGACCTTCTTCAAGCTCACCATTTTTAGATAAAAACATAGAAGAATTATCCATCATTTTCAAGGCCTCATACTCTTCAAATCTTCCCTCATATATTTCCTATACCCTCTTCCAAAATTCAAGTACATTCTCATCCTCCAAGTTTACTCAAATGAGCCTTCTCAACTTTCTTATATACAAGTCACATTCACGTACATCATTTAATTTGGAATTAATAGGAAATATATCATGAAAAAATCATAAAATATTCATGATTAAATCATACAAAAGACCATATAGGTCGGCCATATCACCTTCATACCCAATTTTCTCCATTAGGTCTCCAATAGGCCTAATTGCACCAAAAATCCTTCTCGCCAAAACCAAACCACTTTGTGCCTACATGGCCATCACCAAATCCTTGAATCACTTCAATAACAACATAAAATACCTCATCATACTTCCACCATACCTTAAAATATCTATATCATCAAATTATGTCGTGAAACCATCTTAAGAACATGTTTTTGTTTGTGTAGAAAATCCTAGACCTTATAGAAAAGGATCAATACCACATTAAATGAGTTAAAATATGTTTTTTTATATATAAATGGAAATATATTAATATGGAATACACCAATAAGTGCTTATACTATGAAAAATAAGACATTATATGCTTGAAAACACCTCTATAAAAAAGGCGGCCCGAAATTGTCATTTCATCCCCAAAGACCAATCATGCAAGATAGGGCACACTTGGAATCTTAAAGCCTCAACCATGATCTGAAACCATCATGGAAATGAATTAAAACTCCCATGCTTCCATAAATTCAAAAGTATTCAATAGGTCCAATTGAGAACTTTGTCACAAACTAAACTTGTCCATAAACTAGAAACTTTAAGTGGGGTCCACACATAGTCAAGACACAAAATAACCACCATAAGAAATATGGAAGATTCCTATACAAAATACAATCATAAAAATTTATCAATAAATTCATTTTGAGCCACCACATGCAATATTTTCTCAATCACTCTCAAACTAGGGTTTTAAAGTCATAACAAAGCAATTTTGGTTTTAACAATGATTCATAAAACTATGAAAATCAAAAGACTTAATTCAACTTGGAAATTATTCTTAGGATACATTTTCAACTTTAACCTAAATATCAGCCTCCCATATAAAATACATGTGTGAATTATTTGTCAAATTTGACCTTCTAGTTGGAAAATAGTGTTCTGAGAGCTCGGTAGATCCTAAAACAAGTTTTCATGCATTTAATTGATTCGACCTCAAAATTTACAAAAACCTATATAATGACATTATATATGATTTTCAATTCTTATTCATTCTTTATTACCTTTGAAAATCCCCTTGCTACTTGGTTTTCCCATGCTTTCTTACTTTGTCTTCTAGATCTTGATTCTAAGGACATTGAACATGCACTATACACTTGAACCATGACCTTGTACACCTTCCACACATGATATGCAATGTCAAAACACTCCTCACATGCTCATATAGGTCTAACCTACTTCATACCTCTGCTACCATCCTACATAAACCTAAAATATGCTTGCATAGTTTTAATACTAAGATTGCACTAATTACCCTCTTTCCCATCATTTCCACTATAATTGGAGAATTTTCATTAATAAACTAACGTTTCACTCAATTTTGGTCAATTAATGAAACATCTTTAATTAAATAGCCTTTACCCCATTCCGGATGCCAATTAATGACACTTCGTTAGTTATAATCCTCTTCCAATCAATTAATTAACTATCATTAGTTAATTAAGCCTTTATAACCTTGTATTTAATCAATAAACCCTCTTATTAGCTAAATCCGCCTTTAAAATCATCTCAATACTACCTATTTTCCTCTAAATCCCATCTAAATATATTTATAAGATTATCGTATCCTATTAATTAATCATAGTTGATTAATTAAATCATCTCCAACTCCAATGAGTTAATAATTCTAATCAAATCCCTCTAATCAAGATTATCTTTTCTAATTCTACTTTTATCTTTTGTCCCACATTTACTAGGTTTCTAGATTCTCCCAAATTGGAAATCTATATAAAGGAGCTACCCCCTTCCTCCAAAAATACAACATGCTTTTAATAGTGATTATTATAGGCATATTGATAGAGCATTCTCCACCATTAAAGAAGATTGTTAATCTTGCCTCCATTCATCCACTCTTTGCATTAGAGTAGTAAAGGAAGACCCATATATGGAATTTTAGCCATTTCTTATAGATGCTTTCCTCTTGTGAGTGATAGCCATCCTTTGATCCCTTTGTGATCTTAAGGAACAACTTACAATTTAGAAGGCATATCCAACTTAGTAAGAATTAGCTTGATGTTTTCAAAGCTCCATTTGGATGCATTAGTTTAAGATTTTTATCTTGCATAGCCTTATCTTGATGTTAATGGTAGATTATCTTAGTTCATTTGAAACTACTTGGTGTTAGTTTCCCTTAAATTATCTTAGTTAGTTTAGCATACATACATTTTGGCACACCTGTTGGGGCCTACTTCATTGTCTCATGAATTTATTTCAAGTTTTTGTAGTTTAGTTTCATTTTTGCTTTACTAACCCTCTTTTAAGCATTTATTGATAAATCTTGTGATTATTAACTTATTTTGTTAAGTTTTCATGTGTTAAGTGCTCTTTGTAGGAATAAAGGAGGTGAGGTGCTGCCAAATTTGAAGTTGATCAGCAAATATTTGAGCTTTTGACATTCTTTTTATCAAATCCCATGTTTTTGAAGTTGCACAAGAGCCTTGCATTTTTTCAAAACCCATGCATTAGCATTTAAAGGCTTGCACTACCATCAATACCACCGAGCTACTATTTCTAGGATTATGCTAGCATTTCTCGACTTGTGTTATAGTTGGATGAAATTTGCTCCTCTGTGTAACTCACATGTTATTGTTACACTTTGCCTTACATTAGGTCTCTTTTCCTACACTAGCATTAAAAAAAAATTCTTCTCTGTCACATAATCTCGCTACTATTAAAATGTTTACGCTAGTGTCAATATGTTTGCGCTACCTGCATAATATTTTGCTACCATTAAAAGTATTACACTAAAATTATGTGTAAAATTTTGGCTCAGATTCCAAGAAATTCTAGAATCTAATTTTAGTGTTTTTTATTGTTTGGAAGGTTTGTTTGACTTACATTTACATGGGTTTTGATTTAAATCAATTTTTCTAACATGTATAAATGCTTTGATGAATGTTTTATTTCCATGCTTTGATGCATTTTTGTATTCTCTTCTCTTGCACCTTTGGTGATCTTGAGAATCAAAAGAAACTTTAGTCTTCTTTTCTAACATTTGGATTAAACTTGGAAATTTCATCATTTATTTTGTTAAGGAAATGAATATTTTACAAAGCATTATTTAAAGTCATTTGATTTAAGTTTTCCATTTTTCTATCTAGTTGAATCAATTGTTATGTATGCTCTTCTCTTGCATCCTTGGATGATCTTGAGAATCAAAAACAACTTTGGTTCACTCTTTGTAAGGAAACTACTAAATATTTTGTTCTCAGACCTAAGACTTGTTAAATAATAAGGATATAAACAATACTAACAACATTTTTGTAGGTTTCAATGGTGTAATAAACTACATTTTTAATCAAAGATAAAAAAACACACAATTTTTCTAAACATTGTATTTGTAGGTTCGATTCGAG
Source organism: Taxus wallichiana var. yunnanensis (assembly GCA_018340775.1). Lineage (NCBI taxonomy): Eukaryota > Viridiplantae > Streptophyta > Pinopsida > Cupressales > Taxaceae > Taxus > Taxus wallichiana. The sequence continues at coordinate 583,947,319 of CM031237.1, read as the reverse complement.
CTATGGGTCATCCTCTTTAAATTATGGGAAGCATCTTGACATAATCCATAAAACTCATTATGAGGATTACCATAGAAACCTCAAAGTAGTCCACACTATTGGTGCCATTTTTTAGCTTGCACTATTTTTCCCTAAATTTTTCCTTCATTTTGCGTGCTCTGAAACATTTTTCTCTCAAATTAGTGGTCTGCAACTTTTCCCTCAGTCGAATGCCTTGAAATTCTCAAAAACTTTTTGTTTTGCCCCAATTTGAAATAAATCTGCATGTGTGCCCTATTTTGAGCCCTAATTTTTAAAAAATCTATCGGGCTCTGTCATTTTTCCTTTTTTCCCAATCATGGAAATTTAAAATTGATCGATTTTCACTTGTATTCCATTGAAAATCCAATTCCATGATAAAAAATGCTTTGAAAACATGTTTCATTTGGTTCAATTTCGAGAAATTTGTCGTCTTAGCAAAAAAATCGAATTCTAGGGCATCCCTGGCATTTTCTATGTTTTGACGGTTAGATGGGTGTTATTTTCCCATCAATTTCTTCTTCAACATTCATCAGAAATATGGATTTTTCTAATTATACAAGCATCAGTGGGTCATTTCTAAAAATTTAACATTTTTGTGTTTTTGGAAAAATGTGCAAGGGTGCCCCATGACTCAGTAGGACCTAGAGGAGGTACACGTGTCGCAGGCAGAGTAAAGGCAGATAGGTAGGTCTTTTGTGCCTTAGGGAACTTTGGAAAATGTGTGGAAATGAATAAAATCCCCTAAGTCCCACATCCAATTAGAGAGGAGGACACATGATGTGAGGCAGGGAGATGGAAAGTCAGAGGAGTTTGATATTGTTCGGCCTTTAGCGAAAAACTTGAGTTAAAGTATAAAATTGGACCGTAAAATCGTAGCCAATGGGATGAAGACACGTGTTAAAATCAGATCACAAGGTGGGGAGGTAGGCCTTCGGAGGAAAGTTGTATTTTTATCCTCTAGTTATCAAAAGGGTAAAATCGTTGAATGGACCCGCAAGCCCGAAGGTAAAAAGTCAAGATTCATCTGAGGAGTCAATGGCGGAGGTGCGGGATGGCGGAGGAAATGTTAAAAAATTTCCTTCGTGGAATATGATTAAAATATGAAATGAGAAGCACTACCCTCATCCAATCATATGAGGACACGTGTCTTGTGGGAGGGTGGAGCCACGGAGGAAAATTGAAATTTTTCCTTTGTCTAAAAAGATGCAAAATGTGTAAAATTGAGCCGTGACTCGTATCCAATCATATTGTGCCACGTGTCAAGGATAGAATCAGAGGTGTGGGTCTACGGGGATAATTTGGAAAAAATTTCTTTATTCCAAGAAAGGTGGAAATGTGTAGAATCGGTCCGTGATTCCAATGGGGCCCACTTTGGGACACGTGTCAGGCCCGTTTTCAAAGCGCAGAGGGGTGGAGAAAAATGTCAAATTTTTACATTTTTCCAAAAGTGTTAAAATGTAAAAAAATGATCCCAAGCCCATTTCCAATCACATTGTGACACATGGAGGGCTCAAATAAAAGGATAAAGGAAGATCATGCTGTAGCTATGCATTTTTCAATTTCGCCACCATTTAAGCTCCAGGATGTTTGGAGATGCATCTTTTGCATCAATTTTCATCAATTTTTTGACAAATTCATGGCATTTGTGCCTGTAAGGACCAATGAAATCAGTTTTGAGGATCAATTTGAAGATCAGAGATGTTTTTAAAATGAATTTTTGCCCTAACCCATCCAAAAATGTGAAATATCAGATCCAAAAGTTGTAAAGTCAAATTTTGGAGGGATAAGGATGAAATAATGAAAGGAAGGGGGTCTACATAATTTGACAATGAAAAATGTGCCTCCAAAATGGATAATGATGTGAATTTTGCAATGATTCATCTCTTTTTGAGACAACTGGCAACTTTTGGGATGTGTTACATTAAACGTACGTAATGTTCTGCAAATCATGAGGAATTTTTGTAACAAATTTGATCCTCCAACATATTCTTTTCTTGGGAAAGAAGGCTTGAAGGAGATTGAAAGCTATATATTGCATGAATTTTTCATGCAAAGGGTTGGAAGAGTTTTAAAAATCCTAGAAAACTAAAAATTTCATGGGAAAATATGGGAAGAAGCCCATTCTCACGAGTGACCAATTGAGAAACTCATGTAACTCCTCTCGTATCGTAATTCAAATCATGTTATGTTGGTTGCACATGTATATCCATTGACAAGCTTTGAGATTTTTTTCAAAACATTCCCCTAATAAATCTGATCATCTTTGAGTTATTTTGTGTCATCTATGGGAAAAATCTATGAATTCTTACATTTCGAATGCATTTCAAATTTATGTTTCTTGTTTCCTATTGTAGTCTTATGTTTAAACTATCTCTTGATCATACATGGTCTCATTTCTTGTGATATTTTAGTTGTATTTTCAATCTCACATTCATAAGAGATTTATCTCCGATAAACAAATAAAAAAATTTAAAATCACTTTACCTTCCTTGACTTCAAAGATTGTTTGTAAACCTTTGGGTGCACCTTAGGTCATGATTAAATAGTGATTACTAAATGCTTCATTGGTTCATTCTAACTCAATATTTTGTGATAGATGATCAAAGATTGTGTGGAAAAGTGTAGATCTAGGCCTTCATTTGATGCACATATCTTGGTTTAAGGGATGATTAACCATTTTGATACTTTTCTGCTTTGTTAAGTTTCTGCATATTTTGCTAAAATCCTCAAAAGGTATGGCAGACCTTGGTTTGTCTTATCTAAAATCCCACCAAAAAATCATTCAAAAAAATTAATCCTACCTTTTCTTACCTCTGTTTTGACCTATATACCCATAGAAGATCAAAATCCATTTACTAAAGTATACGAGAACATACTAGGATTTCAAAATGTCTTGATAACCCTTGGGTTGTATTGAAAGTATCTCCATAATCTAGAAGTGACAACTTGTGAAAATCAGATTTCGAGTGTTGATCATATTTTCCCAAGGCCTTTTCATACTATTTTCCTAAATTGAGGGATATCTTAATTTCCTTCACCATTTGAGAGTTACAAAATAGGTTCTCTTACCTTGGTTGAAAGGCACAACCTAAAATAGTTAGGACAAGATCAAGTCCTATTTGAGTGCTATCCACCTCTCCAAAAATTTGAGTGCTAGTTAGATCATATCCTTGGATACAAAATGACACACACCATGATCCATCTATCTTTAAGCTTCATGCCATATCTTTGATGATGCTCATAATGAAAAGGATAAAAAAATTGGGTACCAACACTAGTGGCACTACTACCGGGATGAAAATGCAATATTCGGACTAATTTGTTAATCTACTTCTAGTTCATATTATTTTGAGTCTATCAACACTAGTGGTGCCATTTCTCGGGGACATTCTTGGTTCAATTTGATCCATGTTCATACATATTTGAAATATTTGAATGTATATCAAACCCTAGTAATGTCTCTTACAAGTTTCGTCTACAAATATATTGTTAAAGCATCATTCTATACTCTAATTTGAAAGGTGTATGCAAAGGTTTCAAACTCTTTCTATAATTTTATCAGTTTTCAACAGTAGTTGCACTTCATTTGCATTTTTGGTTGATAGATTCAAGAGATGGAAGGTCTGATCTATAAAGTTTGGCAATATTTTCAGTCTTTGATAGGTATTTGATAGAGTATTTTTAGTGCATTTTCACAACTAGGGTGAAATTCTTTAGTGGCGACTCCATGTTGTTTTGATCTTGATAAATATTAGTGTCTTAGCTTTTTGTCATTTATTTTTTTGTTTCTAATCTCTGCAAAACTAGAAAGAAGAATATATCTCTTCATTAGAGACTCTGCTAAGAAGTTGTTTTCAGATTCAAGGAACTCAGAGTTAGAAGGGAGAAGAGTTTGGAAGGTGGTTGGAGAGCAGAGCTCAAGGAAGGAGGTTACCTTTTTGAACTTGAGATTAATCAGCTGTCATTAAGGACTATAGTTCTTCTTCTAGATAGATTTGAATCAGATAGTCCTCTTGAAAATTTACATTCTCCATCTGGAGAGGGACCTTCATTTGTCTTTAAAAATCTTGCTCCTCATTCTGCCCCTATTTTTTCCAAATCTGCTAGATTTTATCAAGAAGTTGATCCTATAGGGGATATCCATTTTGAAGATTACATTTCTATTCCCTAAATACCTCTCACTCCTCATCATTCTATTTCTCCTCCAAGATCACCACCTCAAAACAATATGGCTCAACCTAGACCTCCATTTTTTGTTAACACCTTTGGTCCTATAAACTTTAGAGGAATGGATGGTTACCCAAATGTTGTCCCACAAGATGTTAGAAATAGATTGCCAAAATTCCAAGGTAACAATGCAATAACTGGTGATCAGCACCTAAAACTTTTTGTTAACATGATGGAGGAATTTGAGATTGAGCATGAAGATGTGTATGTTAAATTGTTCATTCATACACTAGAAGAGGATGCAAGGGATTGGTACAAGGCTCTACCTAATAATTCTATTGACTCTTGGACTGAAATGAACAATGCATTTAGGTTGCAATATGGTGATAAGACTAATCCTAGGTTTCTATTGTCTGAATTTGAAAATATCAAAAAGAACCCTAATGACTCAGTGCATGACTTTAATACAATATTTAACAAGACATTTAAGAGGCTTCCTATTAAATTGAGGCCATGTGATGAGTCTTGTTTAATAAAATATGCAGATGCATTTGAAAATAAAGCAGCCTTTTACATAAGAGACAAGAACCCTACCAATTTAAGGTAGGCCTTTACCATGGCATGCAGATTGAAAATAACATTAAGGCCATTGGGAAACCTCTTAAGAGAGATGGTGTAAATTTCATAAACCTTGAAAAAACTCAAGCTAGCAAGGGTGTTGATTTGGAGGAGGTTGTGAAAAATTTGACAAGGGTTGTCAAAGAAATCTCATACAAGTTAGCCCGGGCAGAGAAGGGAATTGGGTAAACTTCACAAGGTCAACAAAAGGCACAAAACCATGAAATATTTTTAAATCATCCTAGGGGTGATCAGAGATCTGATGATAGAGGGAAATGACCCATGGGGTCTGCAAATAGACATCCTCAAGCACATGAAGGAAGAGTGTTACCTGATCCCTAACTGCTAGGGTTGTTTTTGTTGAGGAAGTTGTTGATATTGATTGGTGTGATAAGTGGTTTCTACCCCATCCTCTATGTGAAATAGATTAGAAAATTGAAGAGGAATTTGATGATGAAATTGATGATGATGCCTGCATGATGGAGATCCCTGAAAGTTCACCAAGGGGAGCAACTTCAATGGATGATGTCATAAGTGCTAGGACTGCTGCTATTTTTTGGGATTGTATCCAACGCGTACATCTTCTTCCTCCTTCTGATGTTTTAGAAATTGATAATGTACAAGCGTTTGAGCTGCCCAATAATGATTTTTAATACTTGAGGGCATTGATAATCAAAAAGTATGATGGAGGTATACCTTCGGAAGAGGATAGGTAGTTACTAATGAATGTTGTCGTTACCCAAGAGAAGGAGCACAATACCAGAAGTAAGTTTGCCAAGGGGAAACAAGCCAAGTCAAAATTTCCATTTCTTACTAAAGAAACTCCAAAGAAAAATACATCTGGTAAAGGCCCTATTCCCCCAAGAAAAACTTGTGATCCTCCCCATGCCCAAACTGAAAAGACTTCCATACCATCTGATGAATTTTCCAATCTTTCCCCTAGTGCTGCTTTACCCAAGAATGCTCCATATGATATTGCCCAAGTCTTGAGTCAGATCAAGATTCCTGTCCCAATTGTTGAGTTTCTTAGGATTCCTGAGCACAAGAAGAGGGCTTTTGAATATTTAGGATTTAGAGAGGAAGAGAGTACCCAAGGTAGAGTTGGAAACAAGGTTGGGATTCCTATTGCCATTGTAGAATTGGAATAGCCACAAGTGTTGGAAGAGTTGGGGGAACCACCTGAGGTTTACTTAGGAACTTCTTTGGTTAAATCTCAACTGAACATGGATCCATTTTTCACTACCTTGGTTATCAAAGACAAGTTGTTACATAACTGTATGTTTGACTCTGGGGCATCATGTAATGTCATATATTTGGAGGTCATGAATGAATTGGGAATCAAAGTGACAATAGTGTATGACAAGTGTACTGCTATGGATTCTAGGGAAGTGTTAGTTGTTGGGTGTGTCAAAGATCTGGTGGTGTAACTTGCATCTTATCCTAGGAGGAATTTAAAATTGGATGTTGTGATTATTGATTTCCTTGCCAAATGGGGTATGTTATTATCAAGAAAATGGGCTGTAAGTGTTGGTGGGAGTGTCCAAATGGACATGTCTTATGCCACTATCCCCATTGAAGGAAATTTAGTAAATTTATATGGAGATAAAAATATGTTGTACCTTATTGAAGACCCAAACAATGCATCTTATGAAGTTTTGTAGGCTAGATGCTAGTATTGATCACTTTGTGAGTTTTGTGGATTTTAGGGAGTATGAAGTTGTTAAAAACATATCTCCTAAGTATGTTGTTTTTTCTAGAAATTTGGCCTTTTATTCAACCTTGAAAAATGTTAAAAGGTTTGACCTAAACACAATAGAGGAGCTTGCAAAGAAACTGGATGGTTTACAAATTAAACAAAGAAGAAAAATATGTATATTTCCAGTTATTGAAAACATATTAGAACCTCTTGGCATGGTCATATCTAGTATGGAGGAAAATTGGAGATTCCCCTTGATTTTTTTTTTCTTTGAATCAAGGTTTGTTTACTAACTTGTATAGTGTATAGTGTTTGGATTTTGCTCTATTTTTTGTGTTTTGTTGGTTCATGGTTTGCCTTGGTGTGTGGCAACCTTTTTGTTGGTTTCTTAGCTAGTTTCTTGGTGGATTTGGCTCATGAATCCATTTCCCAATGGATTATTTTGGTACTTGGTCTACTTTTGTTCTTGTGGCACTCATTGGGAGTGCCCATCCCGAGTAGGAGCCGATGTTGGTGCAATTTTTGAGCTTGTACCATTTTGCCCTAAATTTTTCCTTCATTCTTTGTGCTCTGAAATGCTTTTATATCAAATTGGTGGTCTGTAACTTTTCCCTCTAGCGAATGGCTTGAAATTCTCACAAACATGTTATTTTTCCCCAATTTGAAAAAAATTACATGTGCCCTATTTTGTGAACTAATTTTTCCAAAATCTATGGGCTCTTCCATTTTCCTTTTACCCAATCAAGGAAATTTAAAATTGATTGATTTACACTTATATGCCATTGAAAATCCAATTCCATAATCAAAAATTCTTTTAAAACATGTTTCAGTTGGTTCAATTTCGATAAATTTGTCGTCCTTAGCAAAAAAATCAATTTCTAGGGAATCCCTAGCATTTTCTATGTTTTAACGGTCAGACAGGCATCATTTGCAGTCAATTTCTCCTTCAGAATTCATTAGAAATGTGGCTTGTTCTAATTGGACAAGGATTTCAGTCATTTCTAAAAACTTAATGTTTTTGTGTTTTTGGAAAAATGTGCAAGTTGCCCCCATAGCTCTGCAGGCCCTAGAGGAGGTACACGTGTCGTAGGTAAAGTAAAGGTAAATAGGCAAGTCATTTTGTGCCTTAGGGAACTTTGGAAAATGTGTGGAAATGAATAAAATCCCCTAAGGCCCACATCTAATCAAAGGAGGACATGTGGCAGGTGGGGAGATGGAAAGGTGGAGGAGTTTGATACTTTCGGCCTTTGGTGAAAAAGAGTTAAAGTATAAAATTGGACCGCAAACTTGCAGCCAATGGGATGAAGACACATGTCAGCATCAGAGCACAGGGTGGGGAGGTGGGCCTTCGGAGGCAAGTTGTATTTTTAGCCTCTAGTTATCAAAAGGGTAAAATCGTTGAATGGACCCGCGAGCCCAAAGGTAAAAAGTCAAGATTCATCTGAGGAGTCAATGGTAGAGGTGTGGGATGGCGGAGGAAATGTTAAAAATTTTCCTTCATGGAATATGATTAAAATATGAAATGAGAAGCACTACCCCTCAGCCAATCATATGAGGACACATGTCCTATTGAGGGGCGGAGCTGCGGAGGAAGCTTGAAAAAGTTTCCTTTGTCTAAAAAGAGGCAAAATGTTTAAAATTGAGCCGCAACTCTGTATTCAGTCATATTGTGCCATGTGTCGGGCATAGAATCGAGGTACAAGTCCACGAGGGATAATTTGGGAAAATTTCCTTTTTCCAAAAAAGGTGGAAATGTGTAGAATCGGTCTGTGATTTCAATGGGGCCCACTTTAGGACACGTGTCAAGCCCGTTTTCAAAGGGCAGAGGGGCAAAGAAAAATGTCAAATTTTTACATTTTTCCAAAAGTGTTAAAATGTCAAAAAATGATCCCAATCCCATTTCCAATCACATTGTGACACGTGGAAGGCTCATATTAAAGGATAAAGGAATATTAATGGTAACTGTGCATTTTTCAGTTTGGCCACCATTTGAGCTCCAGGAAGTTTGGAGATGCGTTTTTGAATCAATTTTCATTGAATTTTTGACAAATTCATGTTGTTTGTTCTTGAAAGTATGAATACAATCAGTTTTGAGGATCAATTTGAAGATCAGAGATGTTTTTGAAATGAATTTTTGCCCTAACCCATCTAAAAACATGAAATATCATATCCAAAAGTTGTAGAGTCGAAATTTGGAGGGATAAGGATGAAATAATGAAAGGAAGGGGGTCTACATGCTTTGAAGATGAAAAACGTGCCTCCACAATGGATAATGATGTAAATTTTGCAATGATTCATTTATTTTTGAGACAATTGGTAACTTTTTGGATGTGTTCTGTTAAACGTTCTTGTCTACGAATCATGAGAAATTTTTGTAACAAATTTGATCCTTTGGCATATTCTTTTCTTGGGAAAGAAGGCTCGAAGGATATTGAAAGCTATATATTGCATGAATTTTTCATGCAAAGGGTTGGAAGAGTTTAAAAATCTTGGAAAACTAAAAATTTCACGGGAAAATGGGAAGAAGCCCATTTCTCGAGTTACCACTTGAGAAACTCATGTAACTCTCTATGTATCAGATTTAAATTCATGTTTAGTTGTTTGCACATGTATATCCATTAACAAGCTCGAGATTGTTTTTCAAAACATTCCTTGCTATTAAATGAGATCATCTTTAAGCTATTTTTGTTGTCTTTGGGAAAAATGCAGAATGCTTACATTTTAGAATGCATTTCAAATTTGTGTTTCTTGTTTTCTGTTGCGATCTTGTGTTTAAAAGCTCTCTTGATCATACATGGTCTCATTTCTTGTGATAATTTAGTGGCATTTGCAATCTCACATTAAGAAGATCTTTCATCGATAAAGAGATAAGAAAATTTAAAATCACTTTACCTTCCTTGACTTCAGATATTGTTTGTAAACCTTTGGGTGCACTTGAGGTCATGATTAAATAGTGATTACTAAATGCTTCATTAGTTCATTCTAACTCAAGTTTTTGTGATAGATGATCAAAGATTGTGTGGAAAGTGCAGATCTGGGCCTCCATTTTATGCACATATCCTGGTTGAAGGGATGATTAACCATTTTGATACTTTCTATTGTTAAGTTTTTCCATATTTTGCTGAAATCCTCAAAGAGTCTGGCAGACCTTTATTTGTCTTATCTAAACTCCCACCAAAAAAACCATTTAAAACATCTAATCCTACCCTATTTTACCCTTGTTTTTACTTGTATACCCACGAGAAGATAAAAATCCATTTGCTAAAGTATTGCGAGAACAATTTAGGATTTAAAAATGTCTTGATAACCCTTGCCTTGCATTGAAAGTATCTCCATAATATTGAAGTGACAACTTGTGAAATTCATATTTGGAGTGTTGATCATATTTTCCCAAGGCCTTTTCATACTTTTTACACAAATTGACGTATATCTTCATATCCTTTACCATTTGAGGGTTACAAAATAGGTTCTCTTACCTTGGTTGAAAGACACAACCTAAAATAGTTAGGAAAAGATCAAGTCCTATTTGAGTGCTATCCATCTCTTCAAAAATCTGAGTTCCATTTAGATCATATTTCCAGCTATAAAACAACACACACCATGATCCATCTATCTTCAAGCTTCATGCCATATCTTTGATGATGCTTAGACTGAAAAGGAGAAAAAAATTGGGTACCAACACACACCTTGAGAGAAATTGTGGAGAAAATAGGAAGTGCCCCACTACGCACTTAACTAGAACAAACACCCGTGAGAATAATCTTCAAGTTTCCTATATGAGGCCTCATTCATTAATTTGATTGTGGGGTAATTTTCCTTTGTCTAGTTTACTAGAAAAGTGTACCTCTCTTACGAAAGAATTAACAAGTGTTGAGAATTAAATCTTAGGCAACCATTTGGCATAGGGGCCAACTTGACTTTATCCATTTTGTTCTAAAGACCTTTCACAAAGAAACCAATTTATTAGGGTCAAAATATTGTTATTCAAATAAGGTGAGAGTCTATTAAAGTTGGCATAGTGTGACATTCATCCCGAAACTTAAAAAGTAATTTTTTTCCTAGTTTCCATCGGGTCATAAGACAAGGCAAGACTTTTCAAAAGTTACGCCACATATTTTTCATCCACATTTGATCTATCTCCTTTGTTCTCTTGTTTCCTTTTTTGGACAAAAGATAAAAAAACATACATGGAACTACTAAAAATAATTGTGTCCACCAATTTTGTATTCACTTACATTACCATGTCATGGTAGGAATGTTAAGTGTTGAAAGTGTGTTGGTAAGCATATATCCACGATACCCATGTCAAGATCATCTCATTGTAGTTAGGTTGTCTCATCATTGATTTCCCCTTGAGTTTTTACGCTGCTCACATCATATCCATACATTTTGGATACTTACATCTTGTTGTTTTGCAAAACTTGATGTAATTTTCTATATTGTATTGTTACACTTCTTTCATAGTATCAAATCCTTGTTATACTTATAGCTTATTTTTTTATCAAACATTTCCTTAGGTTTTGGAAAGTATCTCTGTTATTTTTTTTTGCATTGTATCAATACCATTTTGATACTAACATCTCACTTTTCCTAAAATCTTGATTAAAATTATCCAAGTTGTATTGTTGTGTTGCTCGCATTGGTAACCTCCATTTTCAAGAACTTAGACTTTTTTTGTCTTAAAACTTGTTTGGGTATACCTTGAATCAAAATCACTTCAACATAATTTTAATACTTAAGTCTTGTTTATCCCAAACTTGATTTAAGTATTGACATTGTGTTGTAATTTTAAACCAAACCATATTTGAGATTTAGGGAGTAGATACTTTTGTGATTGGATCCTTGTTCGGAACTTGTTTTACTTGTCCTTGGTTCTTCTCATCATATAGTTTCATATTCTTTGATTCTTTATTCTTGTACTTCCTTGATTCAATTTATCTTGATTCTTTAGGTTTTTTTGTGTTGCTTATTTAGAACTAATTGATTTATTCATAGCCTTCACATTTTTACTTTTATTAGGGTCCTTTTAGTATTTGTACACATTTATTAAACCCTAGATAAAAACTTCCCATTATGCCTCCTATTACAAGAATGGGGCACAAAAATTATGGTCAAATCCTTTCATCAATGAAAAATTAAACCCCTTATTTGAAGAAGACAACATGGTTGATCATAGTGGCAATGAAGGGAACTCTCCTGTGGATAATTTTGAATTTGACCCCATTCACATGGATGATTTTTATTCCAAAAACAAAGAATTCTTAGTATGTGTCATAGAATGAGGGGATAAACTACCACCTAAATATTATCATACTCTACTTATAAACATGGTTCGTGGGGAAGAATAGGAAGAGAGACCCTTTCAATCTATAGATGACATACTAAATATAAGAAATGTGTCTACTTTCGGTCCACATGAGAATGAGGAATGTGCACCTCTTAAAAGATTTAGTATTTATCATATACCCATTGTTTGCATTAACCATGATGGAAACATACAAAATGAAGAACACAAAGATCGTGAACAACCACCTCCGTATGAGACTCATGAAGAAAATAAAAATGAGGAGGTCACAATCCAAAAAAATACAATCCCTTAGTCTTCAATTGGAGAGTTTGTCTTCACATGTCCATAAAGAACCATAGATGAAGGCTAAAACTCCACGTATAGAAAAACCCAAGGATACATATCAATATTTTTACACAAACACTCCACGTCATGAAAAATCTAAGGTTATTTATCATGAGCTATACACTACGATAATCGAGCTATTGAAACATCCAAATCTAAATGTGTATACATTCTTTCTTCACTTACACATGGAAAAATCTTCGATCACGAGTGGTAGTCTATGAAAAATTACCTCACCAATTTATAAAAAAGTAATGTAGGACATAGTAAAAAGTACCAATTTGAAGAACTATTCCCTTATCCTTTTGATAGAATGATGTTAAGAACACCATTTCCAACTCACTTTGAATTCCCTAAATTCGATAAATATAGGGGTAAGGGTGACTTGCACAATCATGTTAAATAATTCTTCATGACTAGCCAAAAATTTCCTATAGTGACAACTATCTCTTTCGCCTATTCCCACAGAGTCTTGGAGGCCAAGCACTTGAATGGTTCGTGCATATAGCTAAATGGTCAATATTCACATGGGATGAATTGAGAAAAAAATTTGTGCAACATTTTTCATTAAATATTGAGAGTGATATTACCATGTTAGAATTATGTAATTTCAAAAAACAAAATCATGATAAATTTGTTGGTTTCTTAAAAATATTGTAGTCTTTTATTTTACCAAACAACCCAAGGTGCACCTTTGGCACATCACTCACCTAGAAGCGAGCACTCACCTAAAGCACGCAAGAATACTAGGTCCATCTTTTATGGAAGTGTTGTGAAGGATTTAACATTATTAACACATATATAGATATATTCTAGATCCATTTTAATAATGAAAGGACAAACCATAAACATATCTATATCTTAACCATAATGTAGAAAGACTTAGAAAAGAACTAATATCAGATTTACCATACCATATCAATCCCTATTAACATCAACACCCATTATCCAGCCACATAACCATTGTATCAATCACCGTAAAATACGAAACTAAATACATACATAAGAGTATCATCATAGTCATGCATTCATAAATCAGCAACATAACCTTACAAGTAATCATGTGTCTCTCAAACCATGTAAATCAATACATATTTATAGGAGTGGGGACTTTCCCTTCACCACCTAAACATCCTCAAAATAGGATGCATGCTAAGAATAGCCATGCCGCTACAAGATAAATACAAAAGCATGCAATCTCACTAATAATAGATTATCTAATAATAACTACATATATAATCCTATTATTAGCCCAAAACTATGCATGTCACTTGATCTCCCACTTGTCCAAAATAGACTTTTCTTAGTCTCCAAGTCTTCAAACCTTTACATGTTCAACACTCAATCCTATTTTTAGCCTATGGTAAACAAAACGGATAAGTCTTGAAGTCATAATTTCCTAGGCACACCCTTTCCTACTACACTTTTGTGCACTCGTATGCATCCCATGTCTACGCACCCAATCCTTATGTGCCTTCAATATTTAGGCTATAATTCATTAGCCCAACATTACCCCAAACTTGCTTCATTTCCTCCTGTGGAAATGAATAAGCATGACTTCTCTCTCCAAGAATAAATAATAAGGATCAAAAGAATAATTTTACATAAAGAATTAAAGAATAAATTAGCGCACTACCCTTCTCAAGGAAGAATAAACTCTAGATATGTACTCTTAATTTCATCCTCTAACTCATTCCAATCACTAAGCACCTTATTTATTTTATCAGGGATATCTACGAGTACCCCATCCATCTCATTTAGGGTCATGTTATCACGCTCATTCTGAAATACTCTAAGGATGTTCTCCATACCTGATACCATCCTTTCCATCACATCCATCCACCACATAATGAGTTTCCCAATTTCCTTGATCTTCTCCTTGTGAGGGTCTTGGGCTGTTATAAGTTCATTGTGCTTTTCCGCTACTAAAGTGATCCTCTCCTCACCCCCAAGTTTATCATCTTGTTTTTCTCTAAGGATTTCATTCTCTTCCATGAGATTCCTTATTTTGATTATTTTATTAGGTTATACAAAAAATTTTAACGTTAAATATGCCTTTTTCAAGTCATGTTTCAATGCCTGCAATAAATACTCATACCCATTTATCTTGCACATGATGGTTTCCTTTTCCTTTTTGCCTAAGCTGTAGGATCCTTGGGGTTTTCCATCCTTATTGTACTTTCATCCATCACCATATGAACCAATGTGTGCAAGTAATGCATAGCAGATGGAAACCTCTCCACCACTTTCTCTTCTAGATGTGGCCTTGCCTTCAAATTTTCATTACCTATCTGCTCTACCATACTAAGTACGCTTACGCCTTCACCTTAGCTATCTCATTTTCCTCTGTCGAAACTTAATATTTTTTTATTTATATTTTATATCTTCTAAAAAATAATGAATAGTTTTCACCTTATTAATGTTTCTATGTGCAACCTCTGTAGATACTTTTTTCAATGCATTACTTACTTGATCATCAAAATTTGAGTCGGCTTGATTGTCACATGGAGAAAATGTGACACTTTCTTAATTATTCGTGATGACACACATGATTCTTCACATACATCAAATTCAGGCTCATCCATGTGAGTCTATATTATCCATGACATCTATTCATGGGTGCATGTGGTCTCCATCTCAAAATCCATTAATTCCCAGCCATAACGGTCCTTGGATTCCAAGTTACTTTGGAACCTTACATGGATGATCTTGGAAGGGTCATTAACATAACTTGTTGTAGGAGTTTCATATGTTTCTTAATCCTTCTCCTTACCAGAGTGCTTACCTTTTGTAATTTGCATGCCTAAATCAAACAACGATACTTCACTGTTTGTGTAGCAATGGGCTCGCCGAGATAGTTCACTCTTATCTTCACTCTTATTTACATCAATAGTTTCATCCCCACTTTGTTTTCTTTTGACCCTCCCATGTTGTGTCTCAATTCTTATTTGTGAGCTTCATCTAACTCCTCGGTGTTAACAAGATTATTCCACACGTTGTCCTCATATTTTTCACCCTCGCTATCCCTAGTGGGAATGCACTTGTACCTTCTATTCTTCTTCAGTTCTACTTTCACGGGGAGTTTCCGGTGACCTCCTAGGTGGTTGTGATGGCCCCATGCCTTGAGTCCTTATTCTTCTTAATAATCTCCTATATTGTTGGTCCTCAATGCATTGTTTTATATATATCCATACCATGTCGGTGTCCACCACTTCTTCTTCCTCACCATCTTCTTTATCATTGTGGGGAAAATTAGAATCCTCCTCCTACAACGTGCCCATAGTATGTTTCCCCTTGGTTGGATCAAGGAGATTGAATTAATTTTCAACGTATTTTCCATTCTCCAACCTAGGTTTAAGGTAGATGTATACCAAAGCCACTCCATACTTCCCAATTACCAAACTCATATCCTTGATATTAATATCATCTAAAATCAAATTCTCAATGTAAGCATACTTACTTGGGTAGACATATGTCTTTTTGAGTGTATGATAGTCACAATCCACT
The DNA here is from genome assembly GCA_018340775.1 of Taxus wallichiana var. yunnanensis. Classification (NCBI taxonomy): domain Eukaryota; kingdom Viridiplantae; phylum Streptophyta; class Pinopsida; order Cupressales; family Taxaceae; genus Taxus; species Taxus wallichiana. The sequence continues at coordinate 583,931,678 of CM031237.1, read as the reverse complement.
TTTTCTATATTAAAAATTATCCTGCACACATTGGAAAACCTATGTACAGATGCTTAGAAATAGTGCAGTGAAGGCATATGGGAACTTACACCAAGGACCCCACTTTCTATCCTTTGTTCCAAAATTCCCTATGCAAAAATGTTGGTAAAAAACAAACTAAGCCTTCTTGTCTAATACCAAAGTAAATCCTTGGGTATCCTCCACTCATATTCAAATACAACATGTAAGCGCTCATACCAAAGTTTTGTCCTTTGCTTATAGGATCCACTCATGGATCCATCACATGTATAATTTACAAATATATTTGTCAGGGACTTCTTCTCTGTAGGGTATTGCCACATATTATATTTTGGATCATCAGACACCCCAATATCTACAAACACAATGAACAAGAGGATAGTGCCAACACTTATCTTATCTCATTCATGTACCTCTATAATTATAGTCTCAGCAATGAAGTTAGATAAATTGTAGACGACACCTTCTTTCATATTATTAGTAACTTACAACCACATCTTGTTCACTTGTGACCAACACTCTTGATTATTTAGCTTGGTGAGGAGGTGTGATGTTTCCTAAATAACAATGTATTTCTGCAACTTACAAATATCCATTCTTCACCCTCCCTTAGTGTAATATAAAACTCTCATGGTTTCCTCTACTCCTTCCTTATTAGTAATATCACTTTGTTGACCTCAAGCGTCTGAGCTTGTCAACATTGTCATCATCCCAATAAGAGGCGTAGTAAGTGTCACCCGCCTCCCAAAGAAAAAAAAATAAGTCCTCATGGACTCTGCATTGTCAGCCACGAGGTAATTTTTTGTGGTTTTCCAAAGTATGGGAGCTCATAAAGGTGTCAAAATCCCACTTACGGAATAAATTTATCACCTACATCATCATAAAAAACCATGTCATTTTATTTTTGCAACACTATTTTTACCACCAACAACTTGTCCAATTCATATTTATTGTCCTTAGTCCTATGATTGTAGTCCCTCACTTTTTTTTTCCTGATGTGTGACTCCCAATCACAACCCATGAACACACCTTCTGGATATTGCATCTCAGAAAATTGACTTTTGGGGGAATCTTCCACCTCAATTTCTACCTCCTTATACTTCTTACCCCTTTATAGTCACTCAATGTGCTCACTTAGGTGCCATAATGATGATAAGAGAGTGTTCTTGTAGCTGATTTGAGATTTGTAACTCTAACTTATATGCCCTAGCTTTAAAATTTTGTGCCCTAACTCTTCTCTAAACCCTAACTCGCATATTTTTCTCCAGGCATGCCTTTCCTTAACTCAAACACTATCTCCAATGGATCACCAATCAATCACATGCATAAATCTATTTGGTTGAGTCACTTATCACATCTCTTTCACACTTTCTCATGTAACTCACTCGTCAACTTATTCTTCAACTCGCTCGAATGCTTCTTCTTCACAATCGCAAGGTAAAAAATACTTTACAAACCCTCCTTTTATAACCTTTTCAATTTTTATTCATTTATTACTCTTCACCTACCAACACACTCAACATTGAATAATGTTTTTTCATTCCTTTCTGCGTTGTGTTTTCCACGCCCCAATCATAACATTCTAGTGCTCCCACTACTTTGTGGCCATAGATTAACTTACACACTCATTTATGCACCCAATTTCCCATCCAATGTGCCTCAAACAAATTATTTTCCCATGATACATCCTACCTCGTGTTACAAAGTGTGCATCCATTCATCCTTACATGGTCTTTATGCATGAGAAACTTTTATTTATTCACACCCTTACCTCAAACACCTATAAAATATTTCTCTATGCATACCCATATTCCAGAGAACATTCAATCTTGACCCATTTATCTTGTATACACTCCACCCCACACTAAAAGTATGTGCGGTCCTCTATGGATGAATTCAATAGTTAGTAATTAGTGTTTGGAATATAAGAGCACTAATTACAATAGAAAACTAAACTAAATTGGAAATACATAACAAAGATGAAATGAAACACATATAAAGGAATGAAATAAAAGAAATATAATATAATGGAAATATTTTCTTATTACAAACACCAAGAAGACTTGTTTATAGTAGGGCTTCAACATACTCCCAATTAAGCAACCAAGAAAGCGTGTCCCATCCGGCGCTTGTAACTAGAAAGCGCCAGGAGTCAAGTATGTAAGTCACAACATATGGTCCCAACTAATGCACTTGGAATTTCCAAGGTAGAAAAAAACTTCAAATCATACGAAGTACCATACTTAACTTCAATATGAGTATTTTTCATATGCCTCTTGTGTCATGACTTCTACCTAGCCTTCTTTGTCTTCTAACTCCATCTAGAAATGGTGCACCTTTTATACAACTGCATTAGTTTATCAATGCACTCTTCTAACACTTGTTCATAATCCAAAACTCTTGTGCACATAATACATGAAGACGGTAACATGAATTCCACTAGTAAAACATCCTCTACACTATACACCAACCTGAAAGGGTGTGGCCTTGTTTAACCTCTTGTAGGTTTTCATGTATGCCTAAAGTACAACATGCAGAGACTTTATCATCCCATTCATTTCTTCCAAAGTCACAAATATTTGTCAATGTATCTACCAATATCTTGTTAGATGTCTCAATAGTGTGATTGGCTTGTGGGTGATAGGGTGTTGTTTTATGGTGTGCTACCATAAATTTTGCGCAATAGTATCCTAATGGTCTCATTAAGAAAATAAGTACCCCTATCAGTTTTTAGACTTAGTGCACATCTATACCTATTAATTATGTTCTCCCATAAAATCCTTGTTGATATAGCTATCGTGTAATACTTTGTAGGTTCCACTTCTATCCACCTTGTAAGATAATCTATACAAGTTATAATGTAGTGCAACCCGATCCTGTGCGCGAGTGGGAAATAGGACCCAAGAAGTCAATTACCCACTTTTCAAAAGGTTTGGAACTAGTAATAAGCCTCAGAGGCATTTAATCTCGATGACTAGGCTTTCCAAAGAACTGATAGTGGTCACGGGCCTTACGATATTCAATGGAACCCTTATAAATTGTTTCCTACCATAGGCCTACCAATAAAATATTGTGCACGGTGAAATTTCTTGCATAATGTCTAGCTAAAATTACACCATGAGCTTCCTCCATAATGGTATTATGCTCATGCTCTAGTACACACCAACACAAAATCTTATCTCATCCTAACATGTATAAATCCTTTCTAATTAACATACAGGCGCATGACATGTATGAAAAGTTGTTTCTTTTCTAATCTCTTCATCACTTTAGGTGCCACACCAGTATGTAAAAAACACAACAATATCTTCTAAGTCATAGGGATTGTGGTTAGATAATAGGGATTTGGTTAGATCATCTTGATCTTCCTACCGAGAATCAAAGAGTGGTGGAATATCAAGGTTTTAAGGGTGGCCGATAAACTTAGTTTTAAATTAAAGTATCTCAAAAGATGGAATAAAGAGGTTTTGGAAACATCTTCTAGGAAAAAATTAGAGTGGCAGAAGATATAAGGAATATTGAGGAACTTACTAAAATTGATGGTCTCAATCTGATTCTAAAAGAACAAGAACGAAATCCCCTGATTAAGTATCATAACATCCTAGCGAAAGAAGAGGTGTATTTGGAAATCAAAATCGAGAGTGAAATGGCTTAAGGAGGGGGATAGGAATACCAATTTTTTCCATTTCTCGGTGACCTCTCAGAAAAATATCCTTAAGATATCTGAAATCAAGAACGAGAATGGAGAGATCCTATTGGAAAGTAAGGATATCAACTAAGCCATTATAAATTATTTTAAGGATCTCTTTCAACAGGGTCAGGGGTTGAGGAGCAGAGACAAAATAGTATTCTGAATCTTTTCCAAAAAGTGATATCTTTGGAGGAAAATTGTGAGCTCTTAAAGATCCCTTCTGAAGAGGAAATTAGGTATGTGATCTTTGATATGGAACCTAATAAGTCTCCAGGCCTTGATGGATTTCAAGCCTTCTTTTACAAAAAATTATGGGAGGTGATAAAGAATGAAGTTATTGATATGGTCCAAGAATTTTTCAAAAATGGGAAGCTTCTCAAACAGCTCAACAACACATTTTTGGTCCTTGTTCCCAAAATTTTTGGAGCCAATGAGGTCAAGGACTTTAGACTGATTAGCCTATGTAATACAAGTTATAAAATTCTAACCAAAATCATAGCTTGTAGGATCGGTCAGGTGCTTACCCATTTTATTTACGAGAACCAAGGAGCCTTTATCCCGGGAGATAGATCAATGATAGTATTATAGTGATTCAAGAGGCCATTCATTCCATTGATAACTCGATAGATCAGCTATGTTCCTTAAGATTGATATGCACACTACTATGATAGGATTAACTTTTCTTTCCTTGGGCTATTCTAGAAAAAGTGGGGTTTGGTAATACTATGGTGAGCATGATTATGACCTATATATCTACTACTAGTTACTCGGTGTTGGTCAATGGTAGTCCGGAAGGTTTCTTCGAGCTAGTAGAGGATTAAGATAGGGTGATCCCTATCTCCTTTCCTTTATGTTATCATGGTTGAATCCTTGAGTAGAATTTGTAAGTAGGCTATGATTTCTAAGAATATCCAGGGTATTAAGATTTCAAATGGGCTCCCTCCTATTTTCCTCAATCAATTTGTTGATGAAAAATTTCTGATGGGGAAGGCCTCTATCCAAGAAGCCACCAACTTAAAATTTGTTCTCAATGAGTATGAATAAGTTTCAGGTAGATGGTCATATTCCTTAAAAGTTTTGTCTATTTTATTAATGTAGATAAACATGTTCAAGCTAGGATCACTCACATCCTTAGTTCAAAATCAAATGCTTTCCAGATTCCTACCTTGGAATGCCTCTTCTCCTTAGAAATCCTGATAGCTCCATTTGGAATACCCTGCTGGAAAGAGTTAACAAAAAACTTTCCTCCCTAGAAAGGTCTCCTCCTTTCACAAGAAGGTAAGATTCAACTTCTACAGAGCTCCTTCCAAGGAGTTTCCATCTATATTATATCTCTTTTAACACTTCTGATTAAAATAATAGCTATTTTGGAAAGAATTCAGAAAATATTTCTTTGGGCTGGTGCTTTGGAAGATTTTAAATTCCCCTTGGTGGCATGGGACAAATTTACTAAGCTATAGCTGTGTGGTGGTTTGGGTCTGAAGAACATTCCTATTATGAACAAAGATCTATTAGCCAAAGCTGGCTGGTGAATATCTAGAGAGGAAGGACTATGGGTTTATATAATAAAAAAGAAATACCTACGGAATTATGGAAGAATTGAGTCCTTTTTCTTCCATAATAACCTTCCTACAAGCTCTTATTTCTGGAATTCCCTGATGGATTCCAAAGACATCCTCTCCAAGGGTGCTTCTTGGGAGATTGGGAAGGGGAAAAAGATAAGATTTTGGTGGGATAGCTGGATTGAAGAGGTTCCCTTAGCTGATCAAGAAATTTGGAAGGAGGTGGCTCAGGTCTATGAAGATAAAGGTAAAATTTGGATTAAGGATTTCTGGTTTTTTGAGGAGAAGTATCAGTGGGAAACCATAACCCCCTCCGGACTATCTTGGTGACCTCAAACCCTTTCAGGATCTCAATAAGAAACTTAGGGACTTTCACATCCCCATCTTCCAGATGAAGGAGGACACAATCATATGGAAAGAGGAGGATTCGGGTAACTTCTCTGTTAAATCTACCTATAGCTCTCATTTCAAGAAAGATCAACAAAGAGACTATTGGGGCAAGTTATGGATTAAAGATCTGATCCCAAAGATCAATATTTTTTTGCTTGGCCGTCTAAAATAGAATCCTGTAGTTGATAACCTCAAAAAGAGAGGGATGATGATTCCTAATAGGTGTTCTTTATGCAGGAAAAGGGAGGAAAATGTGAATCACCTTTTCTTACATTGTCCTTTCTCTGAAGGTGTTTTCATGATGATTTTGGATTTTTTCAATATCCAATGGGTCATACCTTCCAATATAGAAGAGTGCAGCATTCAATGGGAAAGTCCCTTTAGGTTTCCCTTTTTGAAGCTGTGGTTAGAGGATTGATTTACCTCACTTCTTATGGGAGATCTAGAAAGCAAGGAATAATAGTGTCTTTAGAGACCGAAACCATAGATTGTGGTGATAAAGAGGAAGATCCTAGCAGCCATAAAGGAAAATCTCAAACTCTTTAAAAATAAAACTAATAAGAGTTGTCGAAAGGGGAATAGACTATGCTAGAAAATTTTTCCTATAGTCGGTCATGATCCATAAACACGATAAGATTATGAATTGGAACAAGCGGTGGGATCTACTATCAAGGTAAACTTTGATGGGGCCTCAAAGGAAATCTTGGTCAAGTAGGTGGAGGGGGTATCTTAAGAAATAAAGAGGGTGATTGGTTTTTGCCTATGCCGGTCCTTTAGGAAAACAAACCAATAATATGGCGAAGCTTAGGGCCCTCCTATGGAGAATTTTAATAGCCAAGGAAAAAGGAATTAAGGATATACATATTGAAGGTGATTCCCTAATCATCATAAGTGCTCTCAATAATAGGTGCAAGATCAATTGGGATTTAAGAAACATCATCCAAGACATCAAGAAAATGCTTAAGGACTTTGATAAAGTTTCTATTAATCACACGTGGAGACATGGTAATATTTGTGCGGACAAGATGGAAAATATAGGCGTCTGAGCCATGAGTACAAGATATGGGGCATCGGAGATAAGCTTCCCTCTAATATTAATGATGAAATCATTAAGGAAAAGGGGTGCTAAGTTTCATAATGGTGGCATGAGTGGGCGTAAGTATTTCAAGTACCCTGGGAACTTTCACATTAATCATCTTCTCCGCTCACTTTTTGAAAGGGTGAATTTGTTGTTGGTTGTGGGGTGCTGCCAGTTGAAAGGGAATTTTGGTAAAGCTAAGATGGGAGGTGAAAGAATCAGGGTGGACCCTGTCAGTCAAAACTTTGAAGAGAACAATCCGAGTCTATGGAATAAGCTTAAGGTTGGGGGTTTCAGCAATTTCATTACCAAATTACATGGTCATGACTCAATTCTGTCAAAAGATTTTGGTATTGCTTGGAAGGAGGGGGTTTTTATATTCACAACATGGATGTTAAGGTCTCAGAGAACAACATTACTAGGATCATTTAAATGAAAATGGAAGGATTGAAGCTCTATAAGGATAGAAAACACAGGGATTTGGAGATTGACATTTTTTTTTTTGGCAAAGAGAGGTGCCGGTTTTCACATATGGTATTGCTCACTCTTGCATCCCTAGTGTGTGGAAGGACATCTACCTCCAACTCATGAAATACATCACTTTGGAGGGAAATTATAGAAATATTTATAACCACCATATGACCCTACTCAACATGTTCTGACACAAGGTGATGATTAGTATCCATTTCTTCCTTGCTACCTCTCTCACAAATTCCTTGATTGCCTTTCAGCGAGACAAGGCTGAGCTTCCCTTACACGAAGGTTTGATTCTCTTGCTGGTCGAGAATGGTACTCCAATCCTGGTCCCTCCTTTGAGGTCATTGTTAGGACGAGCATCTTGAGGAGGACGATGTCACTCTCGTTGTTTGCCTCACTAAAATGAAGGCGGGAAAGGGTATCGATGTGGAAAAGGATTGGGAAAAAGTCAATAGAGATGGTGACCTTGGGGAGGCTAGTGCTTCCAGGAAAATGGATTGTGTGGGTGATCCTAATGTCTTTGATGAATGGAGTAGGAAAATGTTGTACCTAGAGAGTGTCCTAAAGGCCATGGAGGTTGTCAGTGCTGGCCAAAGAGATTCTATGATGGACATTATCAATATTTCAAAGAAAATGGTCACCGATCAAGTTCAGACTAAACATAGAGTTAACGAGCTAGAAAATCAAGTGAAGGTTTTGCTAGATAGGGTGGAAATGATGGAATCTAGAAACAAAAGAAGGAAATTCAACCTCTAGATCAGTAGCTCTGAGGAGGAGATGGATAATGATGGCCATGGTAGGCCTTGATCCCCTAGTTTGATGTGTTTTAGTTGGTGCTCCTTGGTCATGTGATGCAAGTGCCGGAGCCCTCTACGGCTGTGGGCAGAAGTTTGGTGAACTTTTGGTTCTTAGATTTTTTTCTATCCGTCTCTAGGGGTTTCCTCACTATGGTCTAGTTTACATTGTAAGAGTTAAGATGTTTTAACTCATTTTCTGGGACTCTTTTGGTTTGGTAACTCCTGCTAGTTATCTCTTTTTGCTCCTCTCTCTTGTATGGCCCTTGAAAGCCAATCCTTATTTTTTTCCTTATCTAATAAAAAATAGGGATCGTGGTTCAATCTAAAAAAATATGCATTTGACATTGTGTCCTCATTTCTTTGTGTGTCCTAACTGGAGTTAATTATTGATAAATGATATGGTCCTGAGTTACTCTTCCTGGATTTACTACAACTATAAAGTCAAATTCTTGAAACAACATAATCCAACAACATATGTGCCCCTACAAAATAGGATTGTTCACCAAGTACTTAAGTGCCATGTGATCTGTATAGAAGATAAAAGGATTTTCCAACAAGCATTGTCGAAACTTATGTAACGTCCAAATCATAGAAAGCGCCGCACTTTATAGTTGTATAATTTTTCTCAGCTGGTGTCAAATTCCTGCTTGCAAATAAAATAGGATGACCAACAATACCTTCTCTAGGTTGGGATAATACCATGCCAATGGCCATGCTAGAGGTGTTAACATGCACATGGAATGGTTTGGTCCATGAAGGAAAGTGTAGAATAGGTGCAAAAGTAAGCCTTTCCTTCAATGTCTCAAACGCGTGCTATTGCGCTTCACCCCAATGGAACTTTCCCTTACTCTTTAATAATTACTCTAAGGGTGCAGTAATCCTAGCATAACCTTTGATAAAATTCCTATAACAACTGTGTGCTCCAAGAATCCGTGCACCTCACTCTAGTTAGTAGGTTCCTCTAGGCCAAAAATAATAGCAACCTTAGCGTGGTCTATTAAAAAGCCTTCGTTCATCGATAATGTGTCCCAATAGAGTCCCAAAGGGTGTAGCCAAAATGTACTTCTTAATGTTTAAGGAAATGCTAAAATTCCAACACCTCTCAAACATAAGTCTTAAATTGTAAAAATGTTATTTCAATAGCCCATAAACTATCAACTCATCCAAGTAAATGTGCACAAACTTATGAATAAAGTCATGGAATGATTGCACAACAATGCACAAAAAGAATTCAAGCACATTATTAAATCCAAAAGGCATAACTATGAATGCAAAAATTCCCCATTCAGTGGTGAAATTCATATTTTCCTAATCTTCTTTAGCTATCCAAACCTAATGATATCCAAAAAATCCATCAGTGAAGGAGTATATTTCACACCCTACAACGCCTTCTAGAATATCTCTGTAAATGGTGTGGGAAAGGGATTTATTACACATGCAACATTTAACTCCCTATAATCCACATATATTCTTATCTTACCATACTTCTTTATGTTTATCACCATAGGGATAAACCATTCTCGACTCATCAATGGGCTCGATGATCCATGAGTTCAACATCTTATCAATTTCTTCTTTTCCCTTGATGAGCAGATTAGGATTCATTTTATAAGGCCTCTTTATAACCGGATGCACACCTTCCTTAAACTTGATCCTCATCTCACCCAAAGAGGTACTTACCCTTTCAACTCATGATAGCCTCTAGGAAATAAGTCCTGAAAGTCATGCAATAACTAAATTATCTTTGTAACCTCTGATTTAGACTAATAATCACCAATGATGGCATCCTTTGGTTTTGCATCTATCCCAATGTTGACCTTCTTCATTTTCATAGGCTCGTGGTATACATGCACCTTCTCATTGACACTTTGTCTAATACCTCACATGTACCCATAGTATGATCAAGCATACAAATTCTCTACTTATTCATCATCAATCATATATACCAACTTTCCTTCCTCTTTTTCTAGGTAGGTTCACCCAAGTTGTTCTTTATCTATCTCTTATTCTTCAAAGTGCACCTCTAGATCTAAATCACCTAGTAACTCTTGAATAAGCTCCTCAGCCTTTTCACTATCTCCCATTGTCAAGCACTTTATAATCTATAATGCCTCATTCATTGGAGGTTTTTAGATAAATATTCAAAATTCGAGAATCATACATGAGTCATTTCTTGTCGGGTCCCTTTTTCTCTATTCAACTCTACATAAACATACCATGTGCACGCATAGCCATGATGAGTGAATTAGAATTTATGCACCCATAGTGAAGGTGGTAATGCCTCCTACCCCTCTATTCATAGTCTCTCACACTTCTAAAAATGGTGCAAAGAAGAATCCTTCCCATGAAATTCACATGTCTTAGTAGGTGCATTTCTCCTAATAAATCTAGAAGAGAAGGTGATTCTCACCTCTCTCCACTCTAAATGACTATCCATGTGTACCATCTAGCATTGTTGTCACACACAAGGTATATACCAACATATTCCATCTTTCAACTTAGTTTGTCCGATGGAATTCCATAGAGCACATAAATACTTTAGGATTTCCTTCACCAATGTATCTTAGTACCTGGTTGGTGCCCAAGTGCCTAATACAATGCAACCTACTTACATGAGTAAACGCACTCTTTAACTCATGCCCAACCATTTCATAAGTCCCATGTGCCTAGTTGTAACAAGTAATGTTTGTTGTATCAGTCATAGAATGTGCATCATCCCATTGAATAATTCCTTCCTTTGATGGCTCAAGTAATTCAGGATCTCTAATGGTACTTACATAAATTATGTTCAAGTCCTCTTCACTCAAAGATTCCACATAAGGTGTAGATTTTCCATATATCAAAGGGATGATCATGCACTCTTCCTTATTCTAAAAAATGATGTAACCTTTATTTAAGCATAGATCAACATTATTTTCATAACACCAAGGTCACTCAAGTAAAGATAGAAAATTGTTTGTTTCCATAAGTGCCAAGACCTCAAAGTCCCCAGTAAACTTTTCCCCTTTTATAGTAATAGTGGAATCCTTCAAAAAACCAATGGGCGTGGCTTTGGTTATGTTTTCCATATACAAAAAAATGAAGATGGCTATAATGGTGGTATCCTCATCTCCATGCATCCAAGGTGAGTGCATTCACTTTTGCACCTATATCAATAAAAATGTTACTCAACAGCCATCTATCAAAAACCACATTCAACATGATATCCTTGTCATAATCAATACTATGAGGGGGTAAGTTCACATTCAATATATATATCTCGCGTTCAACTCTAGCATGTAGTATCATTTCCTTAACCACTCTCCCAACAAAGGAATGATGCTCTCTTAGCGCATAAACATACAAACCTCCTTTAAGTCATCAACATATTTACGAGGAAGCTCAACCACTTTTTCTACTCCATCTTACGTGTCTAATCCTCCAAACATTGTATCTCACCCTGCAAGTTTCTAATGACCTCCATGGTCTCTTGATAAACTTCCTTCTGATGGGTAGGATCTAGATACTTTGCATGTAATGCTTCCTATTTTTGTAATTACGGGATTCTACTTCAAAATATCTCTCGCACATGTGCCACCTCAAAGCACTTGTAATAACCAATACTGGGATTATCTAAAGGTCAAGTGATAACTTAGGCATCCACTAATATACCACAATGCATTGCACTCTAACCATTCCCGCAACCTTTTCCTACTTGTGCTTATTTCTCATTTGCTCCTACAAATCCAGGCACTCTTCATAATTGTGATTATTTCCACATAAGTAGAAAATGATATTCTGAAGGCATTCACACTTATAATGATGAGGGGACTTGCATGTATAACATTTTCCTCATGGGAACTCACCTCTTCGAGCACCACAACCTCAGCCTATGAATCCTCCATGGTAACCTCTACCTCTACCACCTCTATCAAAGCTTCATTGTGATTACGGTTATGTTGTTCACGTTGTTCCTTTGAATTGTTTGTAACACTAGTATGATGTAAACCAGTTTCAATGGCATCATGAATCTGATCAATCAATCTATAATTCTATGTATCATGAGTGGTATACTTACAAATATTAAAATACCATGATACGTTCTTCCTTATCGTGCATTGTAACAAGGGGCACCTACTTGAATCATGGTTCAAGTGAAAGATATCACAATCCAACAACATTGCGTAAACTTATTTTTGAGGGCAACTATCCTTGTTATTTCCTTCCACCTTGCAATACATACACTAGATACCACTGTGTGTCTCGAGAGCTGAATTAGCTAAGAAATTTTCTAACTTTTTTCCATAGATATAATCTTATATTCCAAAAAGGGTCTAACTCAGTGTCTATGCTCCCAATTGCCTCAATGTGTAAAGCTTCCTCAAGGGCCTCACATGGATTTGTAAAAGTCTTGTGTGAGATCTCCCTTCTCAAAGGTGTGATAAAACATCCAACGAACAACTGAACATGTTGACTCGGGATGAATATCATATGAAAACTTTTACAATAAAGTTTTAAACCATGCATCATACAACCTTACACTCTCATCCATACTCTTCTTAATGTCCTTCAATGCAATGATGTTTTTACGATCAAACATAGGTTTATGGAACTCTACTAAGAAAACATCACACATTGTAGTATAATATACATAATTTTGGTTTAGATCATATTTCCCACACCAACTATGCACATGACCTTGCAAAGTAGTAGCAAATTGAATTTCCTTATGCTTAGGATCTGTGATCCTCATAGCATGTCATAGTATCTCACACATATGCATGTTCTCGGCTGCATATTTAATTCCTTTATACTTTGGTAGGTGAAGGAAAATATCAAAATAAACTTCCTGGGGATGGTGTGGATCATGCCCACCTGATCTAGAACATGTATTCCCTCCTCCAAAACCACCAGATCCACTAGATCTTGAACCACCTAATCCTTATGTTACCCCTCTTATGGTGGGCATGGACCATAAATGTGCTACCTTGTGTTCCAATAATTATACTAAATAAAACCCCTACAGTCTACAAATTTTTACTACTTCCATAGGTAATACCAATGTTCTGCATGCCCATGTTCAAGTGATGACGCACCATAAAATATACCTCAAACTGGACCCCCAAATAACACAGATGATGTATGTGTGATGATATATTAATGTGCTATTTGAATAACTCCTCAAATTAATTGAAAGTGAAATCTATCTTTCACTACTCTACCACCCACACGAGCTTTCTTATAAATAAATTTCACAAAAACTTGAAAACCAAGCACAAGGTATAGATCATTAGGAGGGATCAAATACGTGCTCGTGGTCCTTGTGGTTTCAACCAACACACTATCATTTGAGGCTAAACAGGTTTCTCTACCATGCTTACCAAAATGGTGGAGTTCTAGATGCTTCATCTCCACGTCTTCTACATGATCTCTAAATCCTTCATGACCCATCTCTTTCCATAACACCATTCATTATATAACATCTTGTTGCTTCACCAAATCCCTCTCGCATGCCTCATTAAACTTAATCCACCTTTCTTCTCTTTGTCTCTCTACCACCACATCTACCATATTTCACCACATATGCTCCTTCACCCACATGTGGTGGGGTTTATCTATTAATAGGGAAATCTTCCAAATCTAGAGACACAATCAAGATCTTAATCACTAAAGGGATAGTGTGAAAATAAAATACTCTAGGTTCACACAAGAACTGGAACTCAACAACATTTTGACATGAATAAGTATAAATAACATACTACAAGGAGTAACTCTGCAAAATTTCACTCAACCAATGATCTACAACACGTGTCCAAGTTAGGTCGACATCATGTAAATTATGGTAATATTACTGGATCCAAATAAGTGCTCTATATTTCCAATTTCTCTTTGATGCGTATGCTACGAGCCACTCATACATCTCAATAGGAAAATAAGAGAATAATGTCTCATAGAGCTCATGTTACAAATTTGTTCAACCCACATGTGTGCATTAAATTCAGGTACAATGTTAAATTTGTGAGCAAACTCTTCCTCTAGATTCTCTACCCAATCCTTAATACTAGCCAAAGTCAACTGGTACGTCTTCATCATGCAACATCCTTTCAAATATCTTAAAAAGAGGTCCCATAAATGGAACCAAAATGTATTGTTTTATTTCACTAAATAATTCAAGGTGGACTGGCACATCATTCAACTAGAACTAAGCAATCACCCAAAGTGTGCAAGGGTGCCAGGTTCCTCTTTTATGGCATATTTATCGAGGAGTTAGCATTATTAACACATATATAGATATATTCCAAATCTATAATAATAATGCAAGGACAAACCATAAATAGATCTATATCTTAACCATAGTGCATAAAGAATTAGACCATAATTAATATTAGATTCACCATACCAGATCCATCCATATTAACACCAACAACCACTATCCAACAAAATATAACCATTTTATTAATCACCGTAAAACACATAAGCCAAATACATACATAAGAGTATCATCATAGTCACGTGTTATTCATAAATCGAAACATAACCTTATAATTAATCATTTTGTTTTTCGCACATAATGTTTTCATTCCTAGAATAGAGTTGCTTTCATCCTTTCATTCTCTTGAGAAACATATAAGGGTTAGGGCTAGGAGGAATACCTATTAAGTGTTGGGAGGTTGTGCGCATACCGTAGAGAGAGATCGGATCGATTCGAAGAACTCATTTTTATCTAGGAAGGACTACTCGCAAGTAAGAATACAAGACCACCGATTTTAGTTAGACAATAAATAAGGGAACTACCTTGGGCCCAGGAAATATTAGACTTCCTTTCGAAGGTGGTCAATTCCCCTTTTAATACGAATTAATACAAATGATAATAAAGAAGCTATTGTGAAATCACGATTTAGGTACCTCGTTACAAAGCAATAGAGACTAAACTACCAATAATAAAACGTCACGTTGTTTGTTTGGTCACTGGTCATTGATACGTTCAGCTCGAGTTACAGGGATAAACCAGACTGGATCTGAGGTTGTTAGGAGACAAATAGGTGAGAGGAAGGTTTTGGGTATAAGTCACAGTGACCGATGCCGGTCACTGAATAACCGACCATGGTTAGAGAACCACTGCCGGTAGGGGATAACCGACACTGTGTAAGGCCGGTAATCCAGGCGCCTACGGATGGAGGTTGGTTGTAGGATGATTGTGGGTTTTTTTTAAAACCGGTGGATGGTCGAGGGAATAGTGAGATGATGGGGAAGACTCGTGAGTGTGATAAAACTATCTTCTGGACAATACAATGATGTATGGGTGAAGGTTAAGTGTAGGGTGCTGGCAGGTGGTAGATCTAGGAGTGAGCTTATAATTACTATCAATCAAAAGGCTCAAGAAATGGTGCTTAGAAACATACAAGACACTACTTACTCGTTCTTGATGAAGATTCAGGTCCAAGGAATGTGGTGGTGACAGTAAGGCTTAGTTGGGATGATCCGGTATTGGAAAGTGAGCTGATGAAGCTATCCTCAATCTTTTCCAATGCTTGAATAAGGGTGGCAGGGATCCAGTGGCTCAGTTGCAGTCTCGGCTTGATGCTCTTCTCTGCAACCTCTTCTCTTTTCTTCACTTGTCTATGTCTTGCAAATGAATTTCTAGATCCTTTCAAATGAATTCCAGATCCTTTGTTTTTGGTTGGGGCGGTCATTTACGAGGCAGGAACCGATGGTAGATTACGTGACCGATGGATGGTGGTCGAGTAGAACCGATGTTGGTTAAGTCAAAGTGGGCTATTTTTAGTAAAATAGCCAACTTTCCCTCCTTTTCTCCCCAGGGATTAGTTGTGGGCTTGGTCAAGTCATTATTAGGTTGGTTTTGGTGTAGGTGAGGAGTAATTAGTCATGGGTGTGGATGTAGACCAAGTTATAGGTCTTAATTAGGTTAGTTTAGGGTTAGGGCTAGGTCATGATGAGGTGGCGAAATGAGGTGGCAGGTTTGGAGATGTGGATTTATTATAAGGTAATTAATAAATCATTGTGCAAGGTTTAGGTGGTGAGGTTAGGTTGTGAAATGAGATGCGGGGCACAGGTGTCGTAAGACACAAATTTGGTGTCTACACATTGTTCTCTCAAACCATGAAAATCAATACATATTTATAGGAGTGGGAAATTTCCCTTCACTTCCTAAGCATCCTCAAAATAGATTGCATGCTAAGAATAGACATGTGCTGCTACAAGATAAATATAATATCATGCAAGATTACTAATAATAGATTATTTATTAGTAACTACATATATAATCCTATTATAAGCCCAAAAACTATGCATGTCGCTCGATCTCCCACTTTTCCAAAATAAACTTTCTTAGTCTCCAAGTATTCAAACATTTACATGTTCAACATTCAATCCTAGTTTTAGCCCATGGTAAACAAAAAGATAAGTCCTAAAGTCATAATTTCCCAAGTGTGTTTTTTTATACACTTCCATGCACTCCTACATGTCCCATGTCCATGAGCCCAATCCTTATGCACCAAGAACTTGGGGTGTAATTCATTAGCCCAACAAATATGGTGAGGGATATCTAATCACTTCCCTTTCTCAATACCGTGAGAAATAGTTGGTTAGTATTTTCATGCCAAATTTAGATCCTGAAATTCCTTTACAATTGTAAATGCATTGTGGTGATACTTTCAAAGAAGTTATAGAAAAAGGAATCCAAATTGAAAGGATATATTCTCTAAAGGGACATTTAAACCCTTTTCAAGATAAAATTATGAAACCAAACCTACATACAAGCCTAAATTATTTCAAAATAATAAACAAAATGTTGTAGGTGATGGTATAAAAGATTCTAAACGTGTGCAAGTAATTCAAAATAATGCTCCTTTGAATCTTATCAAAGGACCAATCGCCCTTTGAATTCAAACGACATGTGTTCACTCCTCTCACATATTCTTTTTGACTATATTAAAACAATTAGATACAATAAACATGATCAAGTTTCCTAACACTACGTCATATGAAGATGATTCACCTAAACCATCATGGCCAAATGGTTGGTGGAAGCCTTGGGTCGGGCCAAATGGTTGGTTACGGCCGTGGGTTGGGCCAAATGGTTGGTTGTGGCCGTGGGTCGGGCCAAATGGTTGGTTGCGGCCGTGGGTCGGGCGATTGAAGTCAAAATAAGGCTAGTCAGCAAAGCCAGGGGTAGGTGATGCAGGAAAAAGTGGAGATTGGTGGATAAGGGTGGGAGTTAGGGGAAGGAAGTTGGTAACCGATATCGGTTATGTGTGACCGATATCGGTTAGAAGACCGATACCGGTATTCTAGGGCGCGAAATAACCGGTATCGGTTATAGGTCAAAACCTATAAAAAGAAAAATACGGCATGTCATTGTCACTTTGTGAATTTGAGCACCCAATTTTAGCTGTCTGAGGTGTGAAGTGAGTTTGTTGAGTTTGTGGGCTGAGTTGGCACCAGTTAAGTGGAGGAGTGAGTGATTGGTAGACCCCAGCGAGCAGGAGGTAGAGTTTGATTGGTTGAGGACCCAGCTGAGGAGATTTGGAGCCATGGCATAGCCAGGAGGAGTAGGAGGTGCTGGACCAGCTGGACCACCACCACCTATCCCACCACGATGATGTGTAGTCATACCGGTAGGCTCTGAACTCCTACCTATGTGAATTTAATGAGTTTAACTTAGATGTGGGTTTTGGGTAGGAATCTTAATTTTAATAAAATAATGAATGAATGGAAGTAATTTGTAAAATGGAGTGGGTAGGTAGGCTAGTTAGGTCAAAATGGTAGGGTGGGTAGGTTTTTAGGGTTTTCTTGTGGGTAAATAGGGAGAAATAGGTAAAAAGGTGTTTTGCGGGCCGTTTTGGGTTCGGCCCCGCAATTGGACAGTGACCGATGTCGGTCACTAGGCGACCGGCATCGGTCACAGAAAATAGTTTGTA
The DNA here is from genome assembly GCA_018340775.1 of Taxus wallichiana var. yunnanensis. NCBI lineage: Eukaryota > Viridiplantae > Streptophyta > Pinopsida > Cupressales > Taxaceae > Taxus > Taxus wallichiana. The sequence goes on along the minus strand of CM031237.1, from coordinate 583,913,745 downwards.
TACATTGTTTGGTTACAGACCGGCATCGGTCATAGGTCGACCGGCGTCGGCACATATAATTTACTTGGGGGGACCGATGGCGGTCGAGGGTGACCTGTACCGGTCAGCATGGGTAGGAGTTGTGGTTTTTGTTTGTTGTTAGAATTTTGTCGTGTTGTTTTGTTTGTTTTTTTGGGGGTGAAGGGGGAGGGGGTAGAGTTGATAGGAAATGTGATTGGGGTGGGGGGAAATGGGGTTGTTGGGGGCTGGTTCGGGTAGGATAGATTAGGTGTTGGGTATGAAGTAGGAGGTGGTAAAGTGGCGGGGTATAATTAGATGGCTAGAGTAGATCGGGGTGGTTGGTAGGGTGTGAGATAAGTAAAGGGGATATCGTAGATGTATAGGGTAAGATAGGTGGGTGTAGATGTGTGTTGTAGAGTCGGGTTGTGGTTGGGTGGGTAAGTGGGTATAGAGAGTTAAGGTAGTTGTTATTGTAAAGGGTAGGCCTGATGAAGTGGGTTGTTTTTGCAGGCATGCCAGCAGCTCACGATGCGGGATCGGATGCCCCCTCTATTGAGGTGGATGCAGCCACATGTGTCCGCAGGCAGTGGGCCATCATGTGAGAGGTTGGACTCAGCGGAGTCCAGTGGTATAGGGCTATGGATAACGACCACAGCCTAATGGTTAACCTCATCAAGAGATGGGATCCGGAAACCAATGTCTTCCATCTCCCTACTGGAGAGATGATGATTACATTAGAGGATGTGTATCACATCCTGAGACTGCTGATCGTAGGTGAGGCAGTGTTCCAGGTGGATGCAGAGACAGTGATGGACAACATCCTACATGTATTTGGGGATGTAGCCCCATTGATTACCTATCATAGCGCGAGCATTGCCTATGGCGACATGTATCGCGCACACCGACAGGAGACACGGCTTGCCGTGTTGATGATGATTGGTATCACCTGCTTCACCCTCCCTGACTCAGAGGGAGGCCGCTTCCCATGGGCTTTGATGGGAGTTTTGCACGAGATGGTAGAGGAGCATACATGCTATGCCTGGGCACCAGTGTATCTGGTGTAGCTATACAAAGAGCTGTGGGGTTATCGCCGTATGAGGCGATTTGGTATTTGCTCGACATTTTTGTTACACTGCTGGGTGTATGAGCATATCATCTATATATGACCAGTAGGGCTGCCCCAGCAGCCAGGGCCACAGATAGTATATAGATATGGATTTCAGAGGTGGTTGGGGGTCGTGGGCCAGCCACGAGTGGTGCTCGTAGGACGAGATGTGGCCTACTACCGTCATATGTTAGAGGGCTTGACCACACTGGACATTATATGGAGGCCCTATAGAGGCCATCAGCCCCGAGGAGGAGCCCGAGCACAGATGCACTAGATCCAGTATAGTTTCTGGATAGCTGGACGGAGGCCCGGGGAGTATGAGAGGATACCCCTAGAGAGGGTATGATGGTAGTTGGGCTTGCGACAGGATGAGCCACCTCCCTTCCCACAGTACCGGAGGGATGATGTAGAGGCCCCACTGCCTGCACCGCAGCCCGTTGACCCAGATTGGGTAGCAGAGAGACCGGCGGATGATACAGTGGATGATGCCAGAGTGACAGGTGCCTTTTTGGTTTGGTGGGCAGGTCAGAGAGTAGCTATGAGAGCACACACCCGCACAACCGATTTGGTGATTTGTGATAATGAGAGGACCGACTCTTAGGATAGGTGCGTGATTATTATAAGGGGGTAAGCTGCTTGCCGCACAGTACGTATTAGGGTGCTATAGGGTAGTTAGCCTGTGCACTGTGCTCGAGGCACAGCCCAGCACCAGTATAGCCAGGCACCACCACGTGCACAAGCACCGCCATTGAGCACAGTACAGTACCGCCACAGGAACATGGTGTACTGGCAGGGCGGGGCCACTGCTATTAGGAGTCGGGGGACCGGCCCCAGCAGCCATGGTGGCACGGGCCCACTATATGGAGGTGAGAGTGGGAGGCCAGTACTATCAGGACGTGCTCGATGGTACCGGGGCTGACTATCAACCATATGCGGCACACAGCCGAGACATCCCGAGCCAGAGATCCCAGGGGGCTGCAGCCACAGCCGGTGGGTCGGTGATAGGGAGGAGGCGAGAGCCAGCGCAGAGACCAGCAGGGGGAGGGGCCGAGGGTGGTGGAGAGAGCTGAGACATCTTGGGAGTGGAGATGGGTTTTTGATATTGGATATAGACACCGGTCTACAGGAACCGGTATGTATATAGAGGCCTGCGTGCCCACATATGATTTATTTATTCATTTTTTTGTATATACCGGCCTGCGAGCTGAGTACATTTTGTATAGTTGATACCGGCCTGTGAGCCGAGTGTATTTTTGATATGAGAGACCGGCCTACGATTTGAGTCGAGATTTTCACAGAGACAGTGGCCTGTGTGCCAGTTTTGTATTTTTAGATCACAGAGGCCCCATGCAGGGCAAGTTGTATATTTTGACATTGATATATATAGATGATGATTTTGATCCACATGGTGTGTATAATGATTGGGTTGATGTATATATTAAAATGTCTCATGTGTTTTGTCAATGGTTTTTGAAATTTAATGTATATAGATGATGAGTTGGATCCACATGGTGTGTATAATGATTGGGTTGATGTATATATGAAAATGGCTCATGTGTTTTGTCAATGGTTTTGAAATTTAATGTATATAGATGATGTTGTTGAAATTTTGATGATATGTATATGTGTTGATGGGATTCTGATGACAAATATTGATGACGATGTCGTTATGCAGGGAAAAGAGGTGGGCGCCACCAAAAATTTGCAAAAACTAGAGAAAAGACCTAGGTTTAAGCAAAAGGAGACATGTGACCGATATCGGTTAGCTAACCGATGTCGGTAGACATATGACCGATACTGGTTACCTAACCGATATCGGTTATGCTAAAATGAGCTTTTCTAAAAATAGAAAAGCTTGGGAGGTAACTTAAGTTCTTATTTTTAGAGTCATGCAACAAGTTAAATACGAGGATGCGACACTGTTTGATCGACTGATACAGGTAATTGCATGGGAGAATTGAGTGATAAGGAGAAAAGAGACAGGTAAAGTGATTGTGGGCTAAGATTAAGAAGGCAGAAAGGTAAGTTATATTGAAGAGGGTGGTGAACATGGCTGAATAAGGAGAAGCATCCAGTAGGTAGAGACGAGAGGGAAGACAGGTTCCACCTCAAGCTGCTGCCTCCCAAGAGGTAAATTTTTTTGTTGTAATTCAATTTCTTACATGTTTAACATTTGGGGATTTGATTTATTGAATGGTTGTGTGTTGATTTGATGTATGCAGAAAAGGCAAAATGAGGATGAATGATAGTGTGCCAGCTTTGTTTTCACGAGTCCGAGTGGATGTAACACCAGTTGAATGGGCATTGATAAACCATGTGGGGTTAAGTGGAATCTGCTATTATTCACGAATCGCATGCAATCATGCTATGTTGCAGGCGTTGATTGAGAGATGGAATCCAGAAAAGAATACCTTCTATCTACCAACAGGGGAGATGACAGTGACGTTGGAAGATGTGTTTAGAATTTTGAGGCTCCCAATTATAGGAAGACCAGTGTATCAGGTGGGGCCTAGCGTGGTGTGGGAGTGATAACAACAGTATTTGGTTCAGCTGCATGAGATTTGACACAGCGAGGTTTGACATTCACTTATGGTATAATGTATGCAACACACCCTGAGGCAACAAGGTTGGCAGTGGTATTAATGATAGCGGTGGGGTATTATGCATTACCAAGGGCAGATGGGGGAAGATTTCCAAAAGCATTAATGTGTATTATTTGGGAAATGATAGAAAGGAGCATGACTTTCACATGGGCACCCACATATCTGGCGGAGCTATACAGGGGTTTATGGGCCTGTAGGTGAAATCACAGGACGACACTAGATTGTGCATACTTATTACATTGTTGGGCCTATGAGCACATTGTGTGTGCACGACCAATAGGTTGAACAATCCAAGGAGGAGAGATGGGGAGTACAGAGGTTGGGATTCAGACGATGGGTCCAGACAGAGCAAGAGGTGAGATCCAAAACTGTGACAGATGACATCGAGTATTATAGGAAGATGTGGGAGATGGTGACGATTGCGGATATTCGTTGGAGGCCTTACGGGAACTATATGGTGACAGAGAACATAGCTAAGGATTTGAGGGGTGTAGAGCGATTGAGGTGGATCGCGGGGCACATGCTAGGTGAGTATGAGAGGATTCCTCTAGATTACATGCGGTGACAATTTGGATTTGTTCAGGATATACCCATGGCTTATAGACCATACATGAGGATCGACACCGAGGCATCATTCTCACCTCCCCGGCCAACACCTCCAGAAGGGCCAGAAGAGATAGTAGTCGATCGTAGGGTAATGGATGCGGGAGTGACAGAGGCTTATAGATTATGGTGGGTAGCAGAGCTGTGAGGTGTATGTGAGAGGGCCGATCATCCTGACATAGCTGTGATTACAGTGGAGAGAGACCACCTGTAGGATTTGGTTCACCAGCTTCAAACACAGGTGAATGAGACAACGGATTGTTAGAGGTTTCGCATTACAGTGGAGATACTAGAGGCCGATTCCTCCACGTGAGATGGCGTATTCGTATGTTACAGGAGATGTTGGTGGATCAGTGGGAGGAACCAATAGCAGTGGCACCTTTGAGGATGTAGAGGCCAGGTGAGTGGCGTCGACGATCACGATCACCACCTGATTCGGGAGGAGGTACAAGGGTCTGTGAATTTCATAGGGGTATAAGAATAAATTAGAATGCCGACCTGCGCGTTGATGATAGAGAAGATGTATTTGTTTAACATCTAAATAAAACTGAATATGTATGTTGATTTGAGTTATGATAATAATAAGAATGGTTGTGTTTTGAATGTTTGTTTGGAAAAAAAGGATAAAGATGAATGTTATCAAATAGAAATACACAAAAATATTTATATTTACAACACATGATAGGTTATGGTAGGGGATGGTCAAGCTAACCTTGGGAGACCCCATGTCTCCTAAGTGCTACCTACATAGCCCATTGCACAAAGCAAGGAGGGGCCTCAGACCGATGTAGTTCTCCCTTAGGACCAGGGAGAGGTGAATTCAGGAAATTTGGTTATGGTTAGGAAATTTGTTGGTTGGCAAAAAAATGTTGATATTGGTAGGGTAATGTTGTTGGTGTTGGTAAGATATTGGCGATATTGGTGTAGGTATAGGTGAAGTGAAAGTTAGCTACCCAAGTAGGAGGGAACTATGTCCGATTAAGGTCAACACATAATCCTAGATTCGAGTAAAAGAGGCAAAAGTGTCCCGTAGTTGAAAAGAGCTAAACAAACCACATATTAACGTAGGATGAGCTTGAATCCCTAGGTACCTTGCATATGTGAGAAGTCGATAGGTGAAAAGAGTTGTATAATCACAATATATCGGATATACGTCACGTCCCTTGAGTTTTGTTTCTTTGACGAATGGTGAGGTGAGGTGGCTGGTAGAGCTGGGGCGCAGAGAATTTGTTATAAGGTGATTATGCTGACAAAAGAAAACCAAACCTAAATAGACAAGTCCATGACTCAAAAGTGCTTTTGAATACTACTTTTATTTTTCTGGATATAGACTGATCGATGTGGGAAGTCTACATGGGATATGTATTTTGTTGTTCTTGAGCTCTTCACGAAGCTGAGCAATGCGAGAAGCTTCTGATAAAGGCTGACTTTGTATAGCTGTCCTTCAAGGGAGTAGTCTATTTATAGTAGCAGATGTGGCTTTTGTGTATAGCTGTCCTTCGGGGGAGCAGTCTATTTATAATAGGAGATGTGGCTTTGCACATAGCTGTCCTTCGAGGGAGTAGTCTATGTATAACTTAGAGGTCTAGATGTCCATTTGGCATGAAGCATCTAGTTTTGTAGGAAGTTTGACTCAAGAATATCCCATAAGTGTATAATTGAGAACATGTTATTTTGATACTTTTAAGTCATGGACCAGACTAAAAAGGGAAGGCATCTTTAAGAGGAGGTGATGACCAAACCACGTGAGCTTGATTCTATTTTGAGATGCATGAAACAAAGTGTATGAGGTGGTAAATGAGCTCAAGGGACAAGCGCAAGGTAGATAAGAAGTGATATAACACTAAATTCAATAGTAGAATGGCCGAAGATGCAAGGCATTAAGGGGTTCAAGCTCAGGTTTACCATTAAGTGAAGCTAAACGGTAAGTGCTTGATCCATAAGTATGAGTGATAATGTAAGGCCCAATCTAATTAGGAGCAAATTTTCCATGTTTGCTCTTTTCTAGTTTGGTTACATGTTGATTCTCTTTGAGGACAATATCACCAACATTAAAGGTACGCTCATGAAGTCACTTATCATAAGCACGCTTGATGCGCTTTTGATAGATTTGAAGGTGGTCAAGAGCTGTGAGACGATGCTCGTCAAGAAGCTCCAATTGGGCTAACCGCTCTTGGTGAAATCATCATTGGTGAGAATATCCTGAAGAGATATTCTTAGGGAGGGTATTTGTATTTCAAGAGGCAAGACAGCCTCGGTACCATATACCAAAGAAAATGGGGTGGCATTAGTGGAGGTACGAATGCTAGTCCGATAAGCCCAAAGGGCAAAGGGGATGTGATCAGGCCAATTTTTTCCAGAATCGTTAACGACTTTCATGAGAATTTTGGTCAGGGTTTTGTTAGAAGATTCGGCTTGACCATTTTCTTGTGGATAGTAAGGTGATGAGAAGCTAAGTTTGATACCAAAGTTGTCACAAAGGTTTTGTAATAACTTGTTTTTGAAATATTTTCCATTATCTGTTATCAGGCGATGAGGAACACCAAAACGATAGATAATGTGATGGTTAATGAATTCTACGATTTTTTCTTTTTTGGTTGAAATGAGTGGAATGGTCTCCACCCATTTAGTGTAATATTCAGGCTTTGTGATTATCAAACAGTGACGTTGCGAAGAGGGTGGGTGAATCTCACCAATAAGGTCTAAACCCCATTAGGATAAAGGCCAAAGATCTCGTGCGACCTGTAGTGGATGGCTAGGAGTATGTTGAAGGTTGGCATGTTGTTGACACATAACACAACGCTTAACATATTGTAGTAATCGTTATTAAGAGTAGGCCAATAATAGCCTAGGCGAAGGATCCATGTTTGGCCATGGTAAGGCCACTAAAATGTCCACCGCAAATACCGTCATGGACTTGTTGGATGGTATAGGTAACCTCCCTGCCTGGTTAGACATCGAAGGAGGATGCCATCAAAGCCACGTTTATAGAGGAGCCCCCATGACGACATAACGAGAAACACTTTTAAGAAAAGCACGTTTTCCGTTACTAGTAAGGTCGGTGGGAGAGAACGGAGGTTGTAAGGTAGCCATGAAATTGGTGATACTAAGTATCCTGCGAGTCAGCGGAGACATTATTTATCATACCAACATCTGGGACTGAGTAAGATGGGGCAAAGAGTTTTTGGACCAAGACAAATATGTCAGAGTCAGTTGGTGAGGCAGGAATTTGTGAGGATAAGCAAGCGATAGTATCTGCAAATTTATTAGTTGAGCGGGGAATGGTTTGGATAGAATAATGAGTAAATAAGGTCAAAAGTGAATCCAAATAATGTTTGTACTTTTGATGTTCCTCATTTTTACATTGGTAGATGCCCATAACTTGATTGAATACCAATTGAGAGTCACCAAAAATGTTAATAGACTTTACACCTAAGTGTAACGTAACTTGGAGACCCAAAACAAGGGCCTCGTATTCCACTGTATTATTAGTGTAGGGGAAATCGAGCCAGAATGAAAGAGGCATAGGTTCAACATCAAGAGGAATGAGAACAATGCCGGCCCTCTCCTGTGTGTTGGAATTTAGATCCATCAAAGAAGAGGGTCATTGGATATGACTCATCACTGAGTGAAAGAGTGGCAATGAGTTTGTCAGGGAAAGTAAAATTGGTAAATTGTTCCCCAGGTAAAGGGGCTTCCGCGAGTTGGTCTGCGATAGTTTGTCCTTTGATTGATTTCTGGTGTACAAACTCAAGGTCGAGGTTAGCGAGGAGCATAAGCCATCGGGTGATGCGTTGGTTTAGATGAGGTTTGGCATACATATAATGGATGGGGTCCGTGTTGGTGATGACAAAAGTTTTGTGATTCAAGAGGTAGTGTCAGAGTTTGGTGGCCACGAATGATAGGGCTAGGCACAACTTTTCTACATGTGTATACCTAGTCTCGTAATCCACTAGAGTATGACTTATGTAATAAACGGCTTGTTCTCGATGCTCAGAGTCACGATGTGTGAGCATGGCTGCTAAAACATGGTCGGTGGCAAAAGGTAAAGGTAGAAAGGGAAATCGTCCTGAGGTGGGATAAGCACGGGTGGCTGCAAGAGATAGGCTTTAAGAGCCTCAAAGGCTTGGTGGCACTCTTCGCTCCATTGAAAGACAATGTCCTTTTTAAGGAGATGATGGAAAGGTTGACATCGATTCAAGAGTTGTGAGATGAAACACCGGATAGATTGGAGTTTTCCCTACAAACTACGTAATTTTTGAGGTTAGTGGGTGGGGGCATTTCTAGGATAGCTTTGACTTTAGCTAGATCGACCTCGATGCCACGCAAAGAGACAATAAAACCAAGGAGTTTTCCTGAAAGGACACCAAAGACACATTTCTTTGGTTGAAGACGAACACAGTATTGTAACAGGTGATCAAAAATAATGGTTAAAACATCGAGATGTTCACTGCGATGTTTAGATTTTCCAAGAAGATCATCAACATAATCCTCAAGGATAGTGTGCATAATGTCATGAAAAATGTAATTCATAGCCCGCTGATAGGTCGCACTAGCATTCTTAAGGCCAAATGGCATGACACGATAGCAGAAGGTTCCCCAAGGAGTTATGAAGGTGGTTTTATGTTGATCGGCCGGGGCTACCAAAATTTGATTGTATCCCGAGAAGCCATCCATGAGGGAAAGCATCTCATGGCCCGCAGTGAGATCAACAAGTTGATCAATACTTGGGAGGGGGAAGTCATCCTTTGGGCAAGTGAGGTTAAGGTCCCGGAAATCTGCATACATATCCGAAGTCCCCCCATTGCTTTAGTAATAGGTACGATGTTAGAAATCCATTGAGGATAGTCAATAGGTAAGATGAAGGAAACAGAAAGGAGTCGTTGAAGCTCTTCTTTGACCAAGAGGGCAATGCGTGGATGCATTTTTCGTTTTCTATTTAACTGGTTTGGAATCAGGTTTCAGGGTAATGTTATGGATAGCAATGTCAGGATCAATTCCTGGCATGTCAGTGTAGGACCAAGCGAAAGCTTGGTTGCGGGCACAGAGAAAGGTAGTAAAGGCAGTTTGTTCTGATGCGTTAAGAGATTTTCTGATCTTCACAATGTGAGGATCATCCTTTGTGTGGATGTTGATTTCTATAGTTGACTCATTCAACATGGTTTGAGTGTCAGATGGTAAGGCACGTTGAATATAAGAGTCATCCGCACCAAGGTAAGTGAGGATGGAGTCATCATCCTGGCATTCAACAACATTAATTCAAGGTGAGTCCTCTTCGATCATGTCTGGATATAAAAGGGGAAGAGAAGATGGGTCTTCATTATCGCGTTGATAAGTGAGAGGACCCAGGAAGATAGCGTTTATGAAAAAAAAAAAAAGGTAGGAGGGATAGATTCAGGGTCTATCGACTCTATGGGTGACGATGGCAAAATGGGTGATGATGGTTCGGAAGGAGTGACTTCGTTGTCTTCCTGGATACAATGGATATGCGGTGTCTTTGGTGTAGGTGGTTTAGAGAATCCAAGACCATGACGATCTTTGTGTTTGTGTGTAGTTACAGGAATGATCATATGTCGGCCTTGTTCATAAAGACTGAAACCGAAGCCCTTCCAAGCATAGCGCATCAAGAAGGTGAGGGCGAAGCGATGATTAGTTAGATATTGAAAATTATATTGGAAGGGAACCACACCAAGGGGAGGTTTAGGGGTGACAGAGGATGTATCGACACCCCCATATGTTAGGTTGGTGCGGCAATTAGGTGGTCCGTAGGAGATTACTTCCCCCACACGACGGTCGTAGGTAGGATGCACATGTAACTGTCCGTACTCCTGTGGGGTATGGAAAGAGCTAAAATTATATAGGTGATACTCCCCCAGCGTAAGGTGTTGAAAAACATTTACTAAGGGATTTGAGGTTGGGATGTTGTCGTGGGGAAGGAAGCGGTATTTGCGGTGGCGGTTTCATTGGTTGAAGGTGTAGGTGTGGTTGAGGTGGATGGTTGAGGTGTGGTCAAAATAGATGGTTGGGTTGGATGAATGGGTGTCTTGACTGGTACAAGCACATCATTAGGGCGATATAACATATTGTAGGTTTTGAAGGGGGGAGGGTCAGCTTTTACGGTGTAGGACTTCCCCTCATACTCAAATTTTATGCATCTATGTAAGGTGGAGGGAACACATCCCATAGCCGGATCCAAGGGTGGCCTAACAACATGTTGTATTGGAATTCTCCCTCAAGGACATAGAAGAGTTCGGGTAAAGTACGTGGCCCTACATGAATGTTAAGGATCACGGTGCCTAAGGTAGAAGTAATAGCATCATTGAATGAATGCAACATGGTGGGGTTGGCACACATGCAGCTAGAAGGGATATTCATTTGTTGGAAGGCTTTGGAAGAGATGATATTTAGGCTAAGCACCCCGTCAATCATAACACGACGTACTCGGATGTCCCGGACGTAAGCTGAGATGAAAAGAGCGGGGTCAGGATCTTCTGCACCAAAGTCAACAATTTTGTCTTCGGAGAAACTGACAGCAGCGGCTTGCTGTACAGGGACAGAAGTGGTAGTTTGTTTGGTGAGAGAAGCAACGTGGTTGGGTGTTAAGATGGAGGCAATGGGAAAGGTTTTGTTAGGTAAGACCTCTATACCTTGAAGGATCTCAACGAGAGCTTGTCGATGAGATTCAGAGGTTTGAATGAGATCATACAGTGTCATTTTTACAGGTGATTGGTGAAGTTGTTTGATCATGGTATGGTGGGAAACTCCATCAGAGACGGGGTAGGCAGGTCCATGAATAACCACTTTAGGTGGTGGTGTGATCGGGATGGCAGACGGAGAAAGAGAGGCCGTAGGTGTGCTTTCTTTAGCTTTCCCATTGGTTTTATGCCCTCGAGTAGCAATGCTAATCATGTTGATCTCATGAACACGAGAGGAAGAAGATGGTAGGGACCAATCATTATCTTCGAGAGGTGGGGTTGTAATAATGATATTTCTTGGTGAGGTGAGGACAAGGCGGTATAGGAGAGGGGATTGAAGCTAAAAATTTCTCCCTTTGTAAGTTGTCTTTCTTAACCTTTCTATCCAAGAGAGGTGACTGAAAAGGATGGATTTCAAAGCTTTGCATCCCTCGACATCATGTCCTGGTGTGCAAAGTGGTAAGTGCAGATTTTAGACTCATCATAACCTATAGGATGAGGTTTAGATGGATCATAGGGTCTAAGTGGGGGTAGGGAAATGGTCGCATTCTCCACCAACATATCAAGGATCTTGGTGTAAGATCCTTTGAGCGGGTCAAAGTCAGAGGAAGATGAGGCTATTGATTGGGTGGGTTTTGGTAATGTTTGGGTATGGTTGGTTCGTATGGGTGGTGGCTTAGACAAGGGGTTTTGATAATTAGATTTAACTAAATGTGGCTTCTTCGGTGCAGAAGTTATGTTTAGCTGGTCAGATGACGTGGTAGTAGAAAACAACCACGGAGAAAGAGGAGTGACAACAAACAAATCCTTTGATGATGGAGTTTGTTTAGGGTTGATAGGTGGACAGGATACTTGGGGTGATGGTGTTGATACACCCATGGATCTCTGTATGGGTGTAGAAGGCGCAGGTCATTTTAAAGAAAATGCAGGAGGTATGATGTATTGAGGCAAGGTGGAGGGGTGAGGTCCCAATATAGAAGGTAGGTGTGACAACGAGGGTTTTAGTTGTGACATAGGCATAGATTGGACCTAAGGAGATTGGGTTTGTCTCTTAGGTGGATGGACGGCTTTATTTTTGGATAAATCTAAGCATTTAGGTGGGTGTGTTAAGTTGGGTATTGGTGAAGTCCCAAGCGTAGGGGGAGGTTTGGTTAGGTTAATAGAGGTGGATGAGGTATCCGGTAGAGATGAGGGGGGTGAGGATGAGGACATAGGCATTTTGAGCTTTTGTAAACACCTCGGGTATATGGTAGAGATGTCTGGATCGGTCATTTGCATTTGAGTAGAGCATGGTGTACTCAAACGCTCCCATAGGACTCGTCTATCTTCTGAGGGGTGAAAATCCTCACATGTGAATAGGAAATTTTGTATGGAAGAGAGGTGGGTTGTGATTCCTAGTCCACTGTGGGTGTGATATAGGGGTAAATGAGGCACTGTATCAATGGGCGTTAAGAGGTCAACCGGTCACTGAAAAGATTTAGGCGATGAAGAACTAATAGGTAGGAGGGCATGTTTGAGAGGATCCGTCATGATTAAAGAATTTGGTGATGTTGGTTCGAGAGGTGTCTCTTCTAAGGATGACAGAAAAAGTGGCGAGCCTTCCTCTTGTACAACAAGAGTGGTAGAAGGAGATGTTTGGGAAATAGATAAGTTAGATAACATCCGCTCACAGTCTTGCAGGGATGTGGTGTAAGAAGGCTCATCTGTGAGAAGAGAACTCTGGGTGGTTAATTCCTTTATGGGTAAAGGAATGGTAAGGTTATCATTTTGTCTTGATGGGGGTGGAGGGGGTTCGGATCCCTGCGTTAGTGAAGAGGCTCGATTCAGAATTTCCTCGATAGGAGCTTTTGGTTGGGAGTCGAAGACCACATGGATTTCATGAACACTCTCCTCGGCTAAGATATCTTGGTTTATGTTACTGTTAGATGAGTGGTTTGGGAATGGTTTGTTGAATATTTTCAAATTTCAGTTAGCAAGGGCGTTAGGATTATCGAGGGTTATATCCCCTACATCAACCATTTCCTGCACTATGTTTTTCAACATCTTGTAGTTTTCGTGACTATGTCCCTTCACGCGGTGGAAGTTACAGAAGTCATTTTATTTGTACCAAGAAGGTATAGTGCGGGTGGAATCAAACCCGGAGTGAGGTTTAACAGGAGGTAAGGTGATAGCTCCCGCTTTGAGCAATTTTTCCAAAATGACACCATAAGTTTCTCCCAAGGGAGTGTAATTGATGGGCTTGGCTTTATACTTATAGGTGGTTTTTGGTGGGGTATTAGATGGTGCTTGGGATTTGACCATCACCACATGTACAGCTCCTTTTGATTTTGAAGCAGTCGATGCGTGAGAATTGGTGGTGTTAGGTTTGTTGGTGGAGTCTTGGGTTCAAAATTAGGGTTTTTGTTGTGCAACCACAATTTCTCTTCCTCTAAGGCTCGAATCTCTAGTTTTCGAGCCATAGTAAAGGCCTCATCAAAGGTGCGGAAAGTTTGAATTTGGAGGGTAGGAGAAATGTGCTTAGCGCAGGCCCATGTAAAGAGTTCGATAAGTTCGGCCTGAGGCAAGGCATAAGTAAGTTGGTTGATAAGGCCCCGCCATCGTCCAACGAAATTTGCAATAGATTCATCTTCAAATTGTCGGATGGCATAGAGGTTGGTGATAGATACTTTCTTGGAAATGTTAATGGAGAAATGATCCAAGAAAGATTGGGCTAATTGGTTAAAAGAGAAGATTGAGTGCTAGGTTAAAGCACTGTACCACTCCAAGGCGGGTCTTGATAAGGACATGGGAAAGGTGCGGAGTAGTAAGGCATCATCATGAGCAATCAGATAGCAGGCATGTCTAAATGATCACAAGTGTTGTTGAGGATCCTCCTTACTATTAAAATGAGTAAATTTTGGTAATTCCCATTGAGGAGGATATGAATGAAGGGGGATAGAAGGATGAATAGGCTCCCAACAAACTTTCTCGTATGTCAGGGTGCTACTGGCTTCCTGAAACAGAAGCCTCAGATTTTGCATCTTGTCCATCATTTGTTTGATTAAATCAGTGGTTGGATGAGATGATGGTGCGGTTGTCGTAAACAGAGGAGGATTGGGCCAAGGGCCACCACTAGACAATGGTGGGGTTAAATGTTGATAAGGTATTGAGGATGAATATGTTGAGGCGACCAAATAGGGATGTCCTATATAAGATGTTGAAGTCACCGGATACGTGTGTGGAAATGAAAAGGTGGGCGGAGCTTGAGAAGGAAAGCTTGTGTGGATAGGTGGTAGAGAGCAAGTTATGAAAGGAGCAGTCTGTGAGAGAGACGAGGTAGGAGTAGTCGGCGGTAATGATATATGGGGCCCCAGGTTAACCAAAGGAAAGCCAATCTATGCCGTATGAACCCCTGAAGCCGCTGAGTTGGGAGACGGGGCTAAGGATGAAGAAGGCAAGGTGGAGTTATCAGGTGGGGAAGGAGCTAAGTGAGCAGCTATACTAATAGGCATACCAACAAGGAGTTGACCGTCGGGTGTATGGTCAGGGGTATGAGACAAATAGTACTGTACAACGCTAGGATTAGCATCCAAAAATTTCACAAATTCCTTATCTCCTACAGGGATTTTGGGAACCTCACTGGTGTCCGTAGGATTCCCCATAGGATGTGAAGGGGGTGATTTAGGCAAAGGCATGGAGTAGGCATGTGAAACCATGGCTACAACTTGTTTCCGAGTGATAACAACCATGGACAAGAGTAGATAGTAGGGATTCAATCTATTAGGACAGAGACAGCCACAAAATGTTGGAATTAGTAGGTTAATGGTTTGTGGGAATCGTGAAGGACAAAGAACCGATATGTCGGTCAAGTTGTATGGAGCGGTGTTGGTAAGTTAACCAATGTCGGTAGAATAGGACCGGTGTAAGAAGCTATAAGAAGTTGTTGATTTGGGGTTAACGATGCTTAGTATACCTACCAAACTGTTCTGAAGTGATTACTGAAATAGTGTATGATAGAGAAACAGAACTAAAAACAAGCAAGATGCACAGGAAAATCAAGAGACTAACCCTAGGATTAGTTTTAATTATTGTGGGCTTATGCCTTAGATGCAAGATGATGTCAATCCTAAACAAAAGACCTAAGGGAGATGTCAAGTTTGTTTTGGCTTATAAGGTTACCTCAATCGGGCGGAGGAATACCGCGGAAAAAAGGGGGGATGTTTGAGCTGTTGTGTTGATTATGATGTGATTCGGTATGTGTTGTGTAGTGAAAGTAAGATTAATTTCTTGTCAATACCGTGGATATCACCCCCACGTGTACGACCTGTTACTTAACCTATGTTCACTAGAATTGAAAACAACAAGCAAGAATGTGATGCACGTGTTTTAAACCCAAATCGAAAATGATATTCGATGAAGCAAAGGAGATGACTTTCACTAATGCAAAGATGTGAAAGCAAGACAAATTCTTTTACCAAAATAACAAAATATCTTGTGAATATTTTAGAAGAAGAAAATAGCAAGTGTGCTCCCTATATGAAAGCAAGCAAGAAAGAAAGAAACCCAAGAAAGGTCCCACCGGGCGTGCCAAAATGTTTCACACAGAATGTTTCCATTCCTAGAATAGAGTTGCTTCTATCCTTTCATTCTCTTGAGAAACAGATAAGGGTTAGGGCTAGGAGGAATACCTGTTGAGTGTTGGGAGGGTGTGTGTGTACCGTAGAGAGAGAGATCAGATCAATTGCGAAGAACTCCTTTTTGTCTAGGAAGGACTACCTGCAAGTAAGAATACAAGACCACCAGATTTTAGTTAGACAATAAATGAGGGAACTGCCTTGGGCCCAGGAAATATTAGACTTCCTTTCGAAGGTGGTCAGTTCCCCTTTTAATACAAATTAACACAAATGATAATAAAGAAGCTATTGCGAAATCACGATTTAGGTACCTCGTTACAAAGCAATAGAGACTAAACTACCAATAATAAAATGTCACGTTGTTTGTTTGGTCACTGGTCGTTGATACATTCAGCTCGAGTTACAGGGATAAACCAGACTGGATCTGAGGTTGTTAGGAGACAAATAGGTGAGAGGAAGGTTTTGGGTATAAGTCACAGTGACCGATGTCGGTCACTGGATAACCGACTGCGGTTAGAGAACCACTGCCGGTAGGGGATAACCGACACCGGTAGGGTCAGTAATCTAGGTGCTTCTGGATGGAGGTTGGTTGCAGGGTGATTGTGGGGTTTTTAAGACTGGTGGATGGCTGAGGGGAATAGTGAGATGACGGGGAAGACTCAGAGTGTGATAAAACTATCTTCTAGGTAATACAAGGATGTATGGATGAAGGTTAAGTGTAGGGTGCTGGCAGGTGGTAGATCTAGGAGTGAGCTTATAATTACTATCAATCAAAAGGCTCAAGAAATGGTGCTTAGAAACATACAAGACACTACTTACTCATTCTTGATGAAGATTCAGGTCCAAGGAATGTGGTGGTGACAGTAAGGCTTAGTTGGGATGATCCAGTGTTGGAAAGTGAGCTGATGAAGCTATCCTCAGTCTTTTCCAATGCTTGAATAAGGGTGGCAGTGATCCAGTGGCTCAGTTGCAGTCTTCGGCTCGATGCTCTTCTCTGCAACCTCTTCTCTTTTCTTCACTTGTCTCTGTCTTGCAAATGAATTTCCGGATCCTTTCAAATGAATTCTAGATCCTTTGTTTTTGGTTGGGGGAGGTCATTTACAGGGAACCGATGGCGGTTACGTAACCGACGGCGGTCGAGTAGGAACCGATGTCGGTTAAGTCAAAGTGGGCTATTTTTAGTAAAATAGCCAACTTTCCCTCCTTTTCTCCTGAGGGATTAGTTGTGGGCTTGGTCAAGTCATTATTAGGTTGGTTTTGGTGCGGGTGAGGAGTAATTAGTCATGGGTGTGGATGTAGACCAAGTTATAGGTCTTAATTAGGTTAGTTTAGGGTTAGGACTAGGTCATGATGAGGTGGCGAAATGAGGTGGCAGGTTTGGAGATTTGGATTTATTAATTATAAGGTAATTAATAAATCATTGTGCAAGGTTTAGGTGGTGAGGTTAGGTTGCAAAATGAGATGTGGGGCACAGGGTGTCGTAAGACACAAATTTGGTGTCTACACATTGGTCTCTCAAACCATGAAAATCAATACATATTTATAGGAGTGGTAACTTTCCTTCACTTCCTAAGCAACCTCAAAATAGATTGCATGCTAAGAATAGACATGCGCTGCTACAAGATAAATATAATATCATGCAAGATTACTAATAATAGATTATATATTAGTAACTACATATATAATCCTATTATTAGCCCAAAAACTATGCATGTCGATTGATCTCCCACTTTTCCAAAATAAAATTTGCTTAGTCTCCAAGTCTTCAAACATTTACATGTTCAACATTCAATCGTAGTTTTAGCCCATGGTAAACAAAAAGATAAGTCCTAAAGTCATAATTTCCCAAGTGCGCCATTTTTTTATACACTTCCACGCACTCCTACGTGTCCCATGTCCATGAGCCCAATCCTTATGCACCTTCAAGTATTTAGGTGTAATTCATTAGCCCAACAAATATGGTGAGGGATATCTAATCACTTCCCTTTCTCAATACCGGAGAAATAGTTGGTGAGTATTTTCATGCCAAATTTACATCCTGAAATTCCTTTACAATTGCAAATGCACTGTGGTAATACTTTCAAAGAAGTTATAGAAAAAGGAATCCAAATTGAAAAGGATTTATTATCTAAAGGGACATTGAAACCCTTTTCAAGAGAAAATCATGAAACCAAACCTACAGACAAGCCTAAATTATTTCAAAACAAGAACAAAAATGTTGTAGGTGATGGTATAACTGATTCTAAACATGTGCAAGTAGTCCAAAATAGTGCTCCTTTGAATCTTACCAAAGGACCAATCGCCCCGAGAATTCAAACGACATGTGTTCACTCCTCTCACAAATTCTTTTTGACTATATTAAAACAATTAGATACAATAAACATGATCAAGTTTCCTAACACTATGTCATATGCAGATGATGCACCTAAACCATCATGGTATAAATACCATGAATATTGTGAGTATCATCATGTTAAGGGCCACATCACTAAAAAATTTTTGAAGTTAAAGCACTTCATTCAAGACCTTATTGATAGTGGAGAGGTTGAGATGGACTCACTGGACCCAACAAATCTTCTAATCAAAATTTGGGAATTTATAAAAACCCATTTCCTAAACATAAGAAGACAGAGATAAAAATTGGATTAAGGTCAGTCCTCTCAAGCTAAAAGTTCCAATCATGTTGTTGAATCCACTAATCCCTTTTATTCCCTTAATGGTTATATCAATCCATCTATTGATAATGTTAACACTATTAGGATCAAGGCACAAGAGTACAATATGGCAACATGACATGCTCACTTTTTTATCCTGGAACCTCCTTTTCTTACCCCTCAAGATAGTCACTATGATAGTTTAGAACAATTTGAGAATATCACTACTAATATTTTGATCTTATAAATTCTCAAATTACCTAATAATCATAAGGAAATTCGTTTCAAAACACTTTAGGGGTCAATATTTTCAACTAATATTAATCCTATGCACTTTCAAGCCTTGGTTGTGTATATTTCTTCCTCTGAAAAAATTACCATCAGTAAACATGATATTCCTAGTGATGATCATACAAAAACCTACCATTATATATAGAGGTCATTGTTGATTGTAAAAAATCAAAAGAGTGCTTGTGGAGGATGGATTTGGCCTAAATATTTGTACTTTAAAACTTGTTAGACAACTAGGGCACATTGAAATTGATATGGAGCCTAAAATCATCATGATTAAGGCTTATGATAATGCAAAGTGACAATTAGTTGGTATGATCACTTTTCCTATGGAAGTTAGGCCTACTAGTCATGATACTTAGTTCCATGTCTTGGACTTGGAAATTCCCTATAATATGCTCCTTGGTTGCCCATGGATACATGTAATGCAGACCATACCTTCCACATTTCATCAATGAATTAGATTTTATCATGAAGGAATTTTTTTACCATTTTGGGGACCCCAACCCTTTCCCATTACAGAGTGTTGTCAAGTTATTTCCCTACTACTTATAAATGTTCTTCCATTGAATTATCTACCCGATTTCAGTCAAAGGATCTTATCTCCCACATTGTTAGATACATTGTGCTCTTGTAAGGATGGTGTTTCTACATCAGTCTCTTCCTTTACTTCATGGGAGATGAAAGTTGTTACAAATGGCTATGGAAAAGTATACCCTCTAAAATCCCTCCTCATTTCCAAACTCCCCCTATCACCCAAAACACATGGTAAGCCTTTTTACAAATATAAACGGTGCCAAGAACACTTTAACATTGATAATTTTACTCATGGTGGCATTTTGGAAAATTATAAATTAATGGACACTTCTATATCCCAACCTCCATATGATCAGATGGATCCATGCTATCAATCACCCAAATATGTTATCCCAAATAAAATTATGTATATTGTGGGATAAAAATGATATGGATGTGGTATAAACAAACAAGGTGTGTGGGAAGCTCTTCCAATACCACATCATAAAGTAGAAAGATAAGGTATTAGTATTTGATCATATGGGTCCCATCCTTCGAGAGGTTAAAGAAACCTCTTCTGAGTGAGAAGATAGTTTGTATAATTATGACAATGAAATAGATTCCCAGTGTAGTCTCTATGAAGACCTTGCCTCTACGAACCTATTTCCTGACATGGTTATCCTAACCATATCCCCTACCATTCTGCATTAAATATTTTCTTTCCTTCCCTTGTCAAATAAGACCAACAAAAACACGTTCCAATTGATTTATTTGAGAATGAAGAAGAAATTGGTTATTTTATGGGTCTCCATGATGACATTCTTGTTGGTGAACATAAGAAGGGCTTCTCCATTAATATTGATGCATGTGTGTACTTTTACGAGAGGATGGTAAAATTCATGGTCAACAAAATTTTAAACATAAAAGGGAAAGATATCATCAAAGAAGCATTGTAAAAATAAAAATTCCAAGTCCTATAGTGAAAACCTCTTTGAGGCACTTATAGAAAAACACATTTAAACATTGACGAACATAAAAATTGACCACTCTAAGGGTGAGAATCTTGTTAGGATGCCCTTATATGAATATATCAATCTCCCTCCTAATCCTATGCACATGGAAGATGAATCGAAACTACTCGTGGAGGTGACTATAGATGTGAATATAAAAATAGAGGAGTCCCCTAGAATTTTTAAGCTGGGAGCTTCCCTTTCAACATAAGAACTAAAGACATTTATCATGCTTCTAAGAGAATTTTTAGACATATTTATTTGGTATCTTGTACACATTTTAGATTTAAATCCCTCATTAGTAGTACATAACTTAGTTGTACAAGAAGAAGAAAATTCAATCAATAAAAATATTAGAAATATGCATCCTTGTGTTTCCCTTTTGGTTAAAGAAGAGATGGAAAAACTATTGGTATTAGGCTTCATTGGGCCTATTGATTATTCAATGTGGATCTCTAACATAGTCCATGTACAAAAGAAACCCATTGGCATCAAAATGTGTCCGAACTTTAAAGAAATAAATAAGGCATGTCTAAAAGATGATTTTAATTTACCTAACATCGACATGATTATCAATTCAACTATTGGTTATGAAACGCTATCCCTCATGGATGGATTTTCAGGTTACAATCATATTAAAATTACAAAAGAGGATAAGCATAAAAATACCTTCACAACCCCTTGGTGAACATTTTTAATCAAGTAATTCCCTTCGGTCTTAAGAACCTAGGTGCCACCTATCAAAGGGCCATGAAAAACATCTTCCACAACATGCTTAATGATATAATGGAAGATTATGTTGATGACATCCGGGAAAATCCAAGATCATAGTAGAATATCTCGAGATCTTACGGTGAATCTTCTAACATCTCGAGAGATTACAAGGTTAGACTAAATCCTAAGAAATGTGTCTTTAGTGTGTTATTCAAAAAGTTACT
The DNA here is from genome assembly GCA_018340775.1 of Taxus wallichiana var. yunnanensis. NCBI lineage: Eukaryota > Viridiplantae > Streptophyta > Pinopsida > Cupressales > Taxaceae > Taxus > Taxus wallichiana. The sequence goes on along the minus strand of CM031237.1, from coordinate 583,892,714 downwards.
AGAATTCATTATGTTAAGAAAAGGGATTGAAGTTGACCTAGAAAAGGTCACTTACATTACCGAAATGCCTCCAAAGAATCACAAACCACCGTAGTAGTCTACAAGGAAAAATCCATGTTATTCACCATTTCATTTCTCAACTCGTAGACAAGTTTCATTCCTCTTCACATTTTCTCAAGAAAGATGTTGATTTCTTTTATCCAAATAATTCTTCTAGTTATTTGGACAACTTACATACATATTCCGGATCAGATATCTTCACTGCAGTGGTGCACACCTCAGTTATCTCCTTGTCACATTCAATTGGTCACTATTTCCTTACGTGCCCTTGTGTGCTTCCCATTCTCCCATTTTCCATTTCCTCTTTCTTCCAATCTTACCTTGCACGTATCTTCTACACATTCACCTTATTTCCTAGTAGTTGTTCATCATGCACGTGCCTTCTTTCTAAATTTTTCCCGTGCCTCATTATTCTACATACATACCTTTGTTCCCTCCTTTGTGCCTTTCCATACCACATCATTCTCTGACACGCTTGAGTGTGCCACATGTAACCAGTCCAAGTGTGCTAAAAGGATGTTGAATCCTTGAAACAAATAAATAAGTGTCACGTGGAAGTAATGATAAAGAACATTTACACAGTTGGTCATCCTTTCAGCTAATCAGCGTGTGCCATGTGTCTTGTGTGTGTAGAAAACTTTGAAAAAATTCTCACACCCATATATTTTATCATAGAGCTCTAATCAGCATGCACCTATTCTTAACCAACAACTACTGACATAGGCTATAGTGCTAGACATTCAAATTCAAATTCTTGGTAGATCTGGTAGGTGAGAAATGTAAAAACATCATTCATGACATTAATGAGTAGATATGATTACTCCAACCACCTGATTTGATCTGATCCACCCTATTTCCTTCTCTAACACACCAAATAGACTGAGGGAAATGCATTTGATATATTTTTAGATGGATTTTCTTGCATTAAATGCTTCTTATTGGTGGTTGCATTTAAAATTTGGATTTTCCCTCCTTTTTCTCTTCTTCCATGGATTCATCTATAAATGTAAGAGTTGGGCTCATTTTTTATGTTTGACATTTTAAATCCTTATGCATTTTGCTAAGGACTTATAATTTTCTATATTCTGAGTCACATACCTCTAGATTTGGCTTGTGCATGTGGATATCAACCTCTTTCACCATTGTAATAGTTCTATGCATTTCTAGAAGTAATGGAAGCATCGTTTTGTGACTATTCTCTTTCCTAAGTGTGTTTTTATTCTTTCTTCTTTCCTTTCTTTTACATTGCGTGCTTGTTGTGTCATTCTACATCCCTTGCAGTCCCCTTTCTAGTTGTGTTCCATGAAACTGATCTAGTAAATATGTTTTAGTTGTGTTACACATGCCTAGCCTTCTTTCATGCATTTCCCTTCATTTTTGCTTCAGAACAGATAATCTTCATCCCTCCTTTTCTAGTTCTATCACCTTTTAGTGTAGTTTCCTTTCATGTTATAATTTTATCCTTGGTCCTTGGTATTGTTATCTTAGATTTCCATTTCATAACTAGGAGTGTTGGTAGTAGTAGAAATAGATAGAGGAACCAACCTTCTCTAGATATCTGTCTCAAGCACACAAGGTCCCACAACTTGGAGATGGCTCTATTTTTGTCTCACACAACTTAATCCTTCTATATCCAAGATGTGGGTGAAAGTTTGATGACCAATAGTTTCTGGAATGCCCGGTGGGACAAGAAATGAAAGATTAAATTTCACATTTCTAAGTTCTGGTGTGTGAACTTAGTATTTCCATCCTTTGGAGGCTTATTTCAACACATCTGGTGACTCCCAACATTTTGGAAACTTCTCTTTGATGTCTTGAGCACCTTTTATGAGAAGAGTGCATACTAGAGAGAGTGTTATAGATGAAGGATCCTTTGAATACCTCAATCTTTCACCAAGAAACACACACATCATATATTCCATGTGTGCATCCCCATCTCTAGCACACCGTGTGCACTCTACTCCTCAAAATAGAAAAGCTTTCCTGTCATGGCACTTTAGCCTCCTCATCCTCTAAGGAACTTCACCATCTTCACTAGTGGAATCTGCTCAATCTCAATGGTCAACATGATATGCCAAGAGTGCATTTGTGCTCAAAAGTATTTCATACTTCATGGGGAAAATCAAGTCACCCCTGTTGAACAAATTCAAGATGTGGCCAATGTATGCTTTTTCTATTTGATTGAACATGATGATGTTGTTGTCATGTTTCTTGTAACCTATTTTAAGGGTAAATCACTTCAATTGTACAAAGTAGCCTAATACCTACATCTATTATTATCCGGGATGAGCTTGGAACAAATCTTTATAATTACTTTGAATATAAATCAGAACATTTATCACTCATGGAACAACCAATTATGACAAAGTGCGCACCCAACGAAAGCGGATGAAGATTTCAACATCACGTTCTAGAAGACTTGGGACATAATTACTCAAGTGGTAAGGCCTATATCCCATCATGCTTTCTTATACTATATAAGGGCTTTGAATAGTGACATTTCATTCATGATTCAATCCATAGGAGGCAGAACCTTACTTGTTGCATACAACATTGCATAAAGAAGGGAAAAAAATAATCTAATTCAGGCTAATAAGTTAGCTCTTAGGCCTCCTGTGCCCTTATTCCCATAGATGTCTTCAGCAGCCTAGCCTTCTATTTCTCTAATTCTAGTGTAGAGTGTGCAACCAGTTATATCTACATTCTAATCTCCTACATAGCAAAAATAAGACGATGATTTGAGGGCCCTGATTAGAAACTTTTCCAACAAGGTCATATCATTGGAGAAACAACAGTCGTAAGCCTACCGAAAGCAGTTCCAATCAGGCACAAGGCCAGAGAAATCAACCTTGGAAAAATCATTATGGGAATCAAAGATATGGAAAAAACCAACAAAATGATAGATGGCATGTTAATGTGCACTTGCCTTTGCAAGTTATTCCTCCTGCACAATCTCTTCCATCACCTAGCACAAGTCAGACACTTTTCCCACCCGAGAACAACATGGCGCAAGAGTCTGAATGGTGCTTTCCTAATAATATGCCTCATAACCAATATTATTGTGCTAATGTTGTGTTCGCATAAGCCTACATGATTCATAACACTTCCAAATATGAGCCTTCAACAAGTGCACCTGAAGTAGATAACCAAGAAAGGCCAAAAGCTCATCTAGAGAAATTTTTATGTTCTTTTGCACCGACTTAATTCTATGAAATTAACCAAGCTACATAAGATACAAGAATACCATGCACCCAAGTTGCAGAAAACATAAGATACAAGAATAGAATGCTTGATTCTAGTACATAGGTCATAATCCCAATAACACATGAAAACCTTCAATATAAAAAGGAAGAAGCTAAGGCATCATGTAGTAAAAGAGATCAAGTACCCATAATCGAGGATTCACAAAATCTCCCCGAAGTGGCACGTGCCACTCCTTTCGTAGTTTAAGCCTTTGTGCTAGCCAATATTCCTTCCTCTGCACTGCCGAGAAACCAAGCAAGGATGTTGTTGTTCCTCAAATGCGCAAGTCAATGGGTTTTCCATTCAACATTGTGGACCAGATGAAAAGGAAAAACATAAATGTTACAATGTGGGATGCCCTAACCATTCCATCCTAGTGTGACTTGTTACATGAAGCTCTAGCACATCTCTTGTGCACTGATCTAGCTATGCGAAATCCATGCTCTTCTATCAACATATACCAAGAAGAGGAGAAACAAGTAAGTAAATTTGTTAAAACCCCACCTTTCTATATGTCCTTGGTCATAGGAAAACATCTTTTTCATAACTACATGATTGAATTAGGTGCTAGTACTTCTGTTATGTTAAAAGGATTGTTGATGTATTAGGACTCATGTATAGCCCCCTGAAAAAGGATTTACGCAACTTGATGGTTCAACTGTCACTACCCTAGGAATCATCAAGGATCTTGAGTTAACCCTCCATACAGGTCCAAGTCTAACAATAACTCAAGACATTTCAATCATTGATATGCCCCTTTAGTTTTCCTTATGTTTTTCAAGATATTTGACTACTAAAGTGGGTGGTTACTTATCTTCCGATTGTTCCCATATTTTAATCAAGACAAGGTATGGTACCTAATTTACCATACAAGCTGAGAAAATATTTTCCTTTCATGTAGATTCATATTCCCATTCCCTCTCCAAGACAATTATTTAATCCAAGAAGAACAAGCTTCAGTTTCTAAAGAGAAGCCTCTCCCACCTCCTATTCTTGATCTAGTACTTGATGAGTGGGAAGAGAGGCACCATAAATTTGACCCATATGCTAAAGAACTGGAAGCTTATGAAACTGGGGTTAGTACCTAATGCATTCTTGAAGAAGAAGTTATGCTACCACATGTGCTCAAGGAAAGGAAAGAGAACCCTGGTCTATAGAAGTTATACTTTGATAGATCCGAAATAGAAATGGCGTGGGAGTAGGAGTGGTTCTCATTTCTCCTAAGGATGATAAATTCTTCTTCGTTCAAATATTGCAATTTGCATTTTCTAATAATATGGCAGAGTATGAAGCACTGGTGCATGTTCTGATTATTACTGAAAATAAGAAGATTAAGGCATTGCAGATCTTTGGAGATATTGAATTAGTTATCCACCAAGTCATCAACAAGTGCCAAGTAAGGATTAAGCTTCTCAAAGATTATAAACATAGAATTTGGGACCTCCTTGAGAGCTTTGATTCTCTAAATATATAGGTGGTCTTTGTGCAAAATGAATAGGGAAGCTGATCAAATGGTCACGCTTGGTTCGTAGTTATCTCATGATGAGGACCTTGTCAAAGGAAACAATCAACACATTAAGATGGTGATCAGAAAATCCATTCCAGATAACAACACTAGCTAGTAAGTGTTTGACAGTGACATGCACATCGTCTAGTTCATTCAAAATGAAGCTAAGTTCTAATCAAGAATGCAAGATAAATTTCATGAAAGTTATGGTGACCAAGTGATCCAACTGAAGTCAAATAATCTACCTAAAGGGTTGGTCACCTTGGAGAAATTTTTTATCCCTCATGATGATTTTAAGGGTGAAGAAAATTATATACATGTCACATAAGAAGAATTCTCTCTATTTATTATTATGCACAGAAAGGAATTGTTGCTCAGTAAAGCTTATGCGCATGATGAAAAGCATGCTTTCATCTCTCTATGTCAAAAATACAGTGATATATTCTCATGGGAGTATGAAGACCTCAAAATTTTTGATCCAAGTGTTTCTCAACACTCCATTGACCTTGATCGTAGTATCAATCCCATTAGAAAAAGAAATGACCAGTCAATCCAAAGATATTCCCCTCATAAAAAAGGAACTATCCAAACTCATTGAGGTGAAGATTATTTTTCCCATCAAGTACTCTACCTAGGTCACGAATATAGTTCTGGTGTGCAAGAATAACAATGAAATCAAAATTTGTGTTGATTTCAGATATTTAAACAAGGAATCTTTAAAGGATCATTATCCTTTTCCTTTAATGGAGCATATTCTTTAGACTATGGCTGGTGCACAAATATTATCATTGTTGGATGGGTACTCAAGTTTTAATCTGATCCAAGTAAAGGAAGAGGATGAATTCAAAATGGAATTTACAACCAAGTGGGGAACATATGCATATCATAAGATGCCCTTTGGTGCATCAAATGCAGCTCAATGTTTCAATGCAGCATGGACATTGCCTTCAAAGATTACATAAATGAGTTCATATTAGTTTACCTTGATGAAATTAAGGTCTTCTCAAATAATATCACATATCATATGGCACACCTTGAAAAATTCTTTGATAAATACTAAAATTTTGGGTTATCCCTTAACTCCAAGAAGATCAATTTTGTTGTGGCATAGGGAAAGCTTTTAGGCCATGTGGTTTCCAAGGATGGCATTGCAATTGATCTTGAGCACATTTTAGCCATCCTAGATCATTCCCTATCGGTGTAGAAAAAAAGGCCTTACAATCCTTCCTTGGTAAGATTAATTTTGTTAGGCATTTTATTCCTAAATTTGTAGGACTAGTAAGGCCAATCACCCTGATGCTCAAGAAGGACATAGATTTTAGATGGAAAACAGAGGAAAATGAAATCTTCAACAAAATTAAGAAAGAGATTTCTTACGCACCAGCACTCATCAACCTGAATTACTTAAAGGATTTTATAATTTATGCTTGTGTCGTTGATGCATGTGTTGTTGTTGTTCTAACACAATAAAATGAACAAGGGATGGAATAACCAGTGGCTTTCTTTATCCAAACGATGAAGGATTATGAATTAAAATATAGTCACATGGAGAAGTAGGTCTTCACCATTATTCATGTACACAAGAAATTTAAGATTATACTCTCCAAAATTCATATTAAGGTGTTAGTCTCCCACTCTTCTCTCAGATACTTCATCATGGGAGTGGAAATAAGTGAAAAGAGAGCATGATGGGTGACCAAAATCATGGAGTATGATGTGACTATCAAAGCCACAAAAATGGTAAGGGGTAGTGCGTTCTACAAAAAACTTGTTGAGGATGCACACAATGAATATAAGATTTCAACATTTCTTGATGAAGCTCTCCCACATGTAGAAATTGAACATAATACGCACCCCGACATGTGTGACTAGATGAAGGACATGATCACATTCCTTTCCAAGGCTGCATACCCTCCGGCTTAAACAAGACAAAGAGAAGACATCTGAGGTTACAATCTATCCCTTATGTTTTGATTGATGAAATTCTCTTCAAAAAGAATCTTGATGGTGTGTTGTTAAGGTGTATCAATGATGCACAAATTGAAAAAGTGTTAGCATAATTTCATAATGGATTCTCTAGTGGACACTTCTCTACCAAGACTATAGTAATGAAGATCATAATGACATGTATCTTTTGGCCTACTCTATTTGTAGATGTACACAAGTGGTTCAAAAATGCAAGGAATGTTATTTCTTTGTATGAAAGAAGAAATTGGCAGTGTTTCCCCTCCGACCAATCCAAGAATATCAACCTTTTACATAATGGGGTCTCAAATTCATAGGCAAGATCAATCCTCCTTTAAGAACAGGACATAAATGGGTATTGATAGCTATAGGTTACTTTACCAGATGGACATAAGTTTTTGCACTCAAGTAATCAATCGAGTCGGTCATCCTTGACTTTATCAAAGGTATAGTCACAAGGTTTGCCATTCCTCAAACCATTATCTCTCGATAATCCAAAAGACTTCCTAGGCACTAACATCACCGATTGGGATCTAAATTTGGGAATCTACATAAATACTTCTTCCAGCTATTACCCTCAAGCCGGTGGTCGGAAGAGTCAAAAATAAGAACCTAATCGGGATCATGAAGTGCATAATGAACATTAGCCAAAAGCAATAGTATAAAAAGGTCTCACGTGTGCTCTGGGTAGATAGAATAAAAATTAAAAGGGCATTAGTAACTTATCCTTATAAGTTTGTATATGGAAAAGAGGATACCCTTCCTTTGACACTATATTTTAACTCATTAGAGTTTTCCCAACATTAGATTAGAGCTCTAAGGTGCAAACCAAAGAGAAATTAGAATGGCAGAGCTGGTTAATCTTGAAGAATCAAGAAACTATGCCATGATCAAACTAGAACAACATCAACAAACAACAAAGAAATGGTTTGACAAAAATGCTAGGCCTCAAGATTTCAAACTTGGGGACTTGGTCTTGAAATGGGATCGACAGAGCTAAACCAGGAAACATTCAAAGTTTTATCAACTTTGGAGTGGCCCATACATCATTATTTTATGCAAGGAGGCTAACTCTTTTGAATTAGCTCATGTTGATGGAGGCACGCTGTAAATCCAAGTAAATGGGATCTATCTCAAACCCTTTCCCTAAGTTTGTTGCATCATTTTATACATATTAGAATAGTTTAAATTCCTCCAAGTACACTACGTGCACATTGTTTGTTTATACATAGTTATTTCTTCCCACATGCTTCCTATGCATGCTCTTCATTTGCTTCCACGATGCCAACAATTTTCAGTAGTTTGCAGGATTTGGAATAGAGTCAAGAAATGATCCTTCATAGTGACTTCATGGATAGTTCTTTAAAGCTAAAAATCAAAACTTCATGATTACATTGTAAGAATCCATAACCAATGGATGCTCCAGGCTAATGATCTCCTTCATCTAGTAGGAAGATGGCCCGAAAGTCACCAAAAATATTATCCAAATAAATCTTCTAGTTATTTAGAAAACTTATATACATATTATGGCTTAGAGATCTTCATTGTAATGGTGCGAGACCTCGGTTATCTCCTTAGCACATTCACTTCATCGGTGTTTCCTTACACGCCCTTGCAATCTTCTCCTTCTCTACTTTTCCATTTCCTCTTTGTTCCACTCTTACCTTGCACACATCTTCTACGCATTCACCTTCTTCCTAGCAGTTGTTCATCCTATGCACACACCTTGCACTTTCTTCAATTAGCTAATTCCTCCTCGCATGATGCATGCGCCTTCCTTCTACCTTTGTCTCATGCCTCATTCTTCTATGCAAATAACTTTACAGCCTCCTCTACGCCTTTCCGTGCCACATCATTCTCTGTCACACTTTAGTGTGCCACATGCAACTAGTTCAAGCATGTCAACAGGTGTCAAACCCTTACAACAAATCAACGAGTGATACGTGGCATAAATGACAAAGAGGATTTGCATAGTTGGTCATATTTTCAGCCAACTGATGTGTTCCACATGTCTTGCATGCAGAGACAACTCTAACAAACTTATGAAAACCATATCTTTTTCTATAGAGCTCGATAAGTGCACTCCTAGTCTCAACTAATAGTTTTGACATAGGATATAGTACTAGACATTTAAATTCAAATTCTTGGTGGATCTGGTAGGTGATAAATGGGAAAATATTGTTCTGGACATTAATGAGAAGATCTGATTTCTCTAACCACCTGCTTTGATCTGAGCTTCCATCTTTCCTTCTCCAACACACCAAATAGACTTGGGGAACCACATTTGACATATTTTTAGGCATTAAATGCTTCTTGTTGGTGGTTATATTTAAAATTTGAATTTTCCCTCTTTCTCTTCTTCTTTCATGGATTCATCTACAAATGTAAAAGTTGTGATATTTGTTATGTTGGACATTTTTTATCCTTACGCATTTTTCTAAGTACTTCATATTTTATGTATTATGAGTCATAGACCTCTAGATTTGGCTCATGCATGTGGATATCGGCCTCTTTCACTATTATAATAGTTCTGTGCATTTCTGGAAGTAATGGAAGCATTATTTTGTGAATATTCTCTATCCTAAGCATATTTGTATTCTTTCTTCTTGCCTTTCTTTTGAATTGTGTTTTTGTGTCATTCTATGTCCTTGCAGTCCCCTTCTAGTTGTGTTCCATGAAACTGATCTAGTAAATATGTTTTAGTTGTGCTACATATGCCTAGCCTTCTTTCATGTATTTACCTTCATTTTCACTCGAAAAGATAGGGTTCATTCCTCTTTTCTTGTGTTATCACCTTTTAGTGTAGTTTCCTTTCATGTTATCCTTCTATCCTTGGTCCCTTGGAATTGTTAACTAAGCTTTCCCTTTCAACACTAGGAGTACCGATAGCAAAGTAGAAATAGATAGAGGAACCTGACCTTCTCCAGAGATCCATCTCAAGCACAAGGTCCCACAACTTAGAGATGGTTCCATTGTTGGCTCAAATGACTCGATCCTTCCGATTTGAGACATGGGTGTAATTTTGAGGAGGAACAGTTTCCATTGGGTCCTAAACAACAAGAATTCACCTTACTCAAGGAGTATTTGGCCAAACCACCTATTCTTATGCCACTTATTCTTGGCGAGCCTTGCTATTGTACATCTCATCTACTCAATTTCCAATAGGTACATACTGGATTAGTTTTATATAAATTAAAAATAAAAATCCATCTACTATCTCAATCACACTTTGATTTCTTATGAGCTTAACTACCAAAAAATTGAGAAACTTGCATGGTTGTTTTTTCTTTCCAAAAAATCTGCCACTATCTATTGAATAATAAGATCAAGCTCATATCTAGAATTAACCCACTCAAGTACTTATTTTCTAAACCAACACTTACTAGGAGGATGGCTAATTGGATCATCTTGCTCAGTGTGTTTTATATTGAGTATGTTAATAAGAAATTAGTTAAGGGGTGAGTGCTTTGTAGATTAACTAGTTAAAGATCCCATGTCATGATAAGAACAATTAAGTATGGAGTTTTCAAATGCTTCTATGAGGTATATTTAAGAAACGATCACATGGAAAATTTACTTTCATGGATCATTTACCTTTCATGGTTTAGAAGTATGAGTTGTGCTTATCACCCTGTGGGTGATCCGATTTCTTGGGAATTCAGATTGGTATTCCCATACACTAATAAAATAGCTAAATGTGAAACCCTAATTGTAGGACTAAAAATTGTTATACGCTCTTTGGGACATCGAGAAAGTTTAACGTTATAGGTGATTCTTAATTAATCATCAAATAAGTAAATGATGAATATAAGGTTAAGGATGAGAATATCCTCCCTTACTAAAAACCGATGGATACATTGAAGGAATTATTTGTAAAAATCATGTTCTAGAAGATATCTAGAGGAACAATCAATTGGCAGATTCCATGGCCACAATTAGATCTATGTTACGCATCCCACCTAGAAACAATGACATGTCATTCTTTGTGGAACATCTAAGAACACCAGCATATGACATGCCAAAATCTTATTTGGTGTGTGAAGTTGTTGGTCCCTTATCCCCTTGGTATGTTGACATCTATAATTACCTACATGATAGAACCTTTCCCCCTAACATTTCCCATTCTAAGAAATGAAACCTAATCCCATGCATAGCCTACTATACCCTCCTTGGAGGTATGATCTATCAGAGAGGTTATGACAATAATATGTTATGTTTCCTTAATTTGAAAGAATATATCTTAGCAATCAAAGAGGTGCATGATGACATCGATGGGGCCACGAAGTGGAATGGTTCTTGCTAAAATATATTGAGAGTAGATTATTATTGGCCCACCATGTAAATTGATTATTGTCAGTATGTCAATAAATGCTTGTTATGTCAAAAATATGGCATTATGATACATTCTCTAGCATAGTCATTGCAACCCATCACCACACTGTCACTTTTTTCAAAGTGGAGACTCTATCTCATTGGGAAACTTATGAATACTTCCTCTAGTAGCCAAAACCACATCATAACTTTCACCAATTATTTCCAAAAATGGGTAGAGGATGTTCCTCTTACTTATGTCACCAGTGCAAAAATTTCCAAATTCATAATAAAAATATTATTTGTTAATACAGAATTCTTGCTACCATTATATCTCGACATTGGTAAGTCTTTCAAGAATAAGATAGTAAAGGATTTATCCCAACACTTCTAGATTAAGAAAAAATGGTCAACTCCCTATTACCCTCAAGGTAATGGACAGGTTGAATCCTCAAACAAGACTCTTGTTCACATCATGGAGAAGATAGTTAATAAAATTGGCCATAATTGGAAGCTTTAGATTCATCCCGCCCTTTAGGCTTATCAAACATCCATCCACACCCCTACTGGTGCTACTCCATATTCACTTGTTTTTAGCACAGATGTTATATTTCACTTTGAGATTGAGCTCCCATCTTTACACATATATTTGAAAGATTATCTAGACAAAGAGGAAGACTATAGAGTGGCAGACTTGTAGAACTAGAGTTACTAGATGAGAATTTCCTTCACACACTGGATGATTTAAAAGTGTATCATAATCGAGTTCTCTGAAGCTACAAAAAATGGATCATACCTCACACCTTTCAGATAGGATAGCTTTTCTTGAAGGATAATCAATTCAACACTACCAAAGATCAAGAAAAGAAAGGAAAGTTTTAACCTAACTTGTTGGAACCATATTTTTGGTCACTAAATTTTTCTCAGGAGCATATAAACTTTTTGATTCTGGTGGTGATGAACTTAGGGAGTCTATGAATGACATGCATCCCAAGTGTTTCTATGCCTAAACATGGCGGGAATTTTGAAAATAAAAAAATTATTAAAATCATAAAAAGAAATAGAAAAGTAAAGAGAAATCAATTTTTCCAAGTGTGAAAACCACACAATTGTGGCACTTTAGACAAGTCCTTTGGTGAAAATTTGGTTTCAGCACTATAGGAATATTTGTTGGTCACAAGAATCTCACACCTAGGGGTACAATGGATTTTAATCTAGGATATATTTAACTTGTGTCGAGTTTATTTTGAGCATGTCCTAGTGGCCTTGATCTAGCTAATACTACAATTTTTTTCAAGGAATTTTTCCTTTATACATTCCCATCTAACGATGGGGAAATCCTTTACATCTTCACTTTCTTGTACATATGTGTGATGTTTTCCCTTTTACATTCCTCATCTAACACTAGGGAATCCATACATATTTTACATAGCTTTGGAAAACTTTTAGAAAATCCAAAAACATTCAATTAAACTTTAACAAAACCCTAAACATTCAAAATAGGGTTTTCGAGAAAAATGAAAAACCAAAAAAAATATAACATTATCCCATCACAAATACCAAAATAGTGCAAAACATTTCAAAAGCTGTCCCCAAAAACAAAGTAGTGGTTTTCCTTAGTTATTTTTTTGTACATAGTTTTGTTGGTTTGTGTGTTGACTTACATGATTTTTAGATTAGTCTGTTATTTTCTTGATTAGATTAATTCTTGTTGCATTGTTCATGTGTGTTTAGAGTAGATTTGATTAACTTTTTCTTGTGCTTGTGTTGTTTTCTTGTACATTGTTTGTTATCATTTCATCATTCACATCATCTATATCATCACATCTAACATCTATGCATCTCATCAAATAAAATTCTAAGCTACATCATCATGAAAATGAACATCAACATGTATGCTAAGCTAACATCATATAGTATCATCAATGGGGTAATAGGGATTATTTTTATCCCCCTCATCATAGACCATAATAAAAACATGGGATAAACATCATATCGCATAAAGAAAAATGTTATAAATCGAAATATGATACTCATAATAAAGTTCATAATCATCATATATCAATATAAAATGCTAATTTTCATATGGTAAAAGTTTCTCGATGTACATCAAATAAAAAATATGCCATCATGGGCATGGAGAAAAATTTACCTTCATACTTGAGGCAATGAGGGTGTAACCTATATTGTTGGGCCTTGAAATATTGGCTAAGTACCAAAGGGTGTGCACATGTAGGACCCGGTGAGAAGAAGGGAACTCAAGGGAAATTACACGGGAAAAAGGGGTTTAAGAAGGGTTTAATTAAAACCGGGGTGTGCACATGAAGGAAGAATATGGGTTCAAAGGAATTTGCCATATTTTTCATTCTAGGGAACTTGAGGAAAAGCGTGAGGACCCAACTAGGCGTGATGATTGGATGAGGTACCAACATGTAACCTTGAAGGTCAAGAAAGGGATATTCCCCATAGGGAATATTCCTAGAAGACATAATTATAGAGAGTGGAGGGTTCACAAAGGGATAAGCATTCACCAATAGAGGACCACATCAAAACTTGGCATGTGATATGTTCAAGAGAGAAGGCATGGTAGTGGGTGCTAATCCTATAAAAGAGATGCTCATGATAGAGACAAATATACAAGAGATGATAGGAGACAGAGAGGATGCATAGAGAATGTAGAGAAAAAGGAGAGTATGAAGTGCTGCAGTAATGCTAGGGTTTAGAGCACTTAGTGCTAAGGGTTTTAAGGGATGTCATAAGCCTCTGTATGACACTAGGATCTGTAACAAGAGTTAAAATGGGAAAATTATCTCATATATGAGAAGCTTATAGGAGTTAATTTGCTTCCATTTAATATGTATAGTTTGAGATGACCCTTTTGACTATAATGTGGCTAGAAGAACTATTTTAAATCAATATATGGGTTCATTCTGTATAACTTATTTATGGGTGTAAACCTTCATGTTATATGACTTTTCATTGCTAATATCTAATTTATTATACTTCTTACAGATGTTATTTAGCTTCTATAATATATTAATGTGTGGATCTGTTAGTTTCTCCTTCTACCTTTTTAAATAAGTGAATGTACTTCTACTTCTACAAATCATCCTCTATTAATGGTGGAATTGTACAATATAAAATCAACACATGAACTTCTTCAAACTCACCCTCACAAGGTTGTGTCGAGACAACCGGTGTAGAATGGGAGTGAATGTGAGTGTGGTGATGGCGATCAATCTAATTGGGAAATATTATGTCTTCAACATGAAATATTAGCATATGTGAGTCTAAGGCAAAGAATTCTCTCCTAACCTGAAGCAGTGTGATGGCGTGGTTTAGATATAATAGTTTCTTGGAGACTCCAATCGATATCAAGCTTTGCCAAGATTTTTTTATTGGTTGTTGAACACGTAGAAAGTGACATGAGGGTGCCTCATATGGAATTCTAGAAAAGGTCATGGAAGTAAGAATGAGAGATGTAGTGGAGCCACAAGGACTATGGGAGATTTTTAGTCTAGTCCAGAAAGTATTAGCCTGATCAGCTATTATGTTCAACAAGGAAAGTTTTGCAATAATTTCAGATGGGAGTGGTGAATATCTTAATACTAATGTATGAAAACTAGTGTCAATGTCTAACTAGTCATCAGACCCATTGGGCTGTGGAACCTGAGGATCACAATGAAAGACTCGTGGAGGTTGTGTCCCTTATATGGTAATACATGTAATCAAACCTTATTGCTTGATTAGAAGTGATTTTTAGTGTGTTTAGTTGTTCTATTTTCTTAGTGAATGTATTAGGTGTGTGTAAGACTATCAAATGTAAACTTGTATCAATGTCAGTTATCAATTCCAGCCCATTGGGTTATGGGACCAAGGGATCACAATTGTATGTCTTTTCTTGTTGTGGACCATTGATGGTCATACATAATGAAATGAAATGATTTTAATAATAAAACTAACTATCAAAGGAAATATAATCTATGTTTTTGGTGTTTTCACAATATATTAGAGAAAAATAATAAAAAAAACTAATCTATCAAAGTAAATGTTTTTGATCTTTTCTAATTTTTAAGCAATGCATTCTAATCTAATAAATAAACTAAAGACAAGTAATCAGTTGGATGTAGTTGGTTACTTGTGCAAATATGTGAATCTAATCTAAAAAAAATAACCTAATCTAATCAAAACCCTTCAAACCCTACCTCAGAGGTGAAGAACAAATCATGACCCTGAAAGAGATATTGTTCCCCACAACTTCCCTAATAATGTCAGAGAGAAAATTTCTAATGATTTGATCTACTTGTAATTGCCTAATCAATTGAAATGAACAAATTTTCTACTCTATTTGATATGTAATTGAAACTAGTGATTTGAAATTGACAATTTAACAAATAAAGAAAACAAACACACAATTCCAACCTGGATAAGCAAGAGCTTTGGAAAATCTGGTTATATTTGTATGTCCCCTCAGTTTTTCCTTTCTTTCTCTGAGTGTTCATATGAGTCCAAGGGATTGGGAATGCAATAATATTGGAAATAGGATGGTGCTTGAGCATTGGTATCTTGATGTCAGTCTAGATGCAATGCAAGTAGAAGAGAAATAACACAAGAGATTTGAGCTTGGTTATGCAATTCCTAGCAAGATTGTGGCAGCAATACAATGCAAAATACACAAAAATTCTCTTTTACTTGAACAAAAGCATAGAATATATAATAATTGGGGTTGGGATGTGCCTTCATGCACAAGGAAAGAGGAGGTAGTTCCAACTAAGTAAAGCACATGCAAAAATAGAAGAGGGAAGGAGAACAAAGCAATCAAAACTATTTTTAGAAAATTTGGCTCATAGATGCATGCTAGAAGTGAAGTTAAGTGAATCATTAAATGTTAAACACGTAAAACATAATCTGGAAAAATCAGTTAGGACCACCACCTTGTATATGATGGTGGTCCTTGCACTAAAGTCCAAAACATACATAGAAAGAAGCAGGAAAATGGAAAAAATTCATGAGGAGGATAAGTAAGGATGTCTAGGCTACAAATATACATTGTGAATGGGTTTTGGATCTCAAACACCTTCTTAAAAGGACTTGAATCATCATTGGGGACTTTTGTAACCATTTTTACGACAATGTAGCACATACAATTTTGGGTGCATACATATTGCCCATCAGCAAGCGTCTTAGCCATGAAGAGACATAAAACATAGAGTTCGAGTATGGTGTTTTGAAAATGGGGAGTTAGAAGCTATATTTGACACGCCCGTGTGTTGAAATGTCACCATCCAAATCCCCGCTACCTACAAGAGAAAATAAGACTCAAGTGTAGATAGATAAAATATCAAAAATAAACACTAAACCAAAATGACAAGAGGACTTATCATTCGTGCGGGGATATAGAGATATACTTGCACTAACGCTCTAGCCCTGTAAAGACATACACTCAAAATGAGGTCAAAACAACATATATATATATATATATATATATATATATATATATATAAATATATAATATATATATATATATCAAAACAACTCATTTATAAATTCATTTGTGCATATTCGATTTGGTGAACTTGAAGCTCTAGGCTCACGATGACCATTTTTGACTAGAGTATAGTCAAAACAATCTGTTATGAGATTGTGATCATGTCTCCATGACTGGGAGATCTATCAGCATGGTCTAAGGTTGGTTTTTTTCACTTTTTCCTTTTCATACATGTTATCCAAAATAAGCCCATGCTTATTTTGGTTAACTCCTCCTCTTTCCTTTCTTTGGTACTTAAAATGAATTTTTCACACACTTGTGGATTCAAAATTTTCTAGGTATGATTTCATTAGATAGATAATTTTCCACCTTTCTAAAAAGGTAAAGAAGTCCTCCTAACTCCTTGTATTTTTTGAGTTATGGCTCGGTGGAGTTTGGAGGGGAAATTTTCCCTAGGCGGGCCCATGGAGGTAAGGAGGAAAATTTCCAGGGAGTCTTAGGCTGGCAGAGCGGAGTTGGAAAATTTTCCAAGGAAATTGGCGGGTCAATGGAGACAGGAGAAAATTTGGGCACTTATCCCTTGTTGCGGAAAAAGGGCACAAAGGAAATATTTGGCCCGCAGCCCGAAGGAGGAACAAAGCGCATTCACGGGGCCGGGAGAAAATTTTGCCACTTAGCCTTTTTGGGAAAAAGGGTTAAAGTTGAGAATTGGCCCATAGATCTGGCAAAGGAAAATGGTCAAGGCTCGGTCTAATCGAAGCCAAAACATGTCATGCGGGAGCATGGGCGCGGATGTTTTTAGGAAATTTTCCCACTTTGAAATCAAAGGGTAAAAGGTGAAGTTTGAGGCCATGCACCCATGAAGGAAGAAAATGAAGCACACCTCTATACCAATCAAAGGCTAACACATGTCATTTTTATGACACGTCATCAGCGCATCGGCAGGGCATCAGGAGACCTTGGAAAAGTTTGCACTTTTTCCCCGAAAGGGTTAAATGTTGGCTTCGACCCCCCAACCAATTAGAATTTGACACGTGTCATGTGGACCTAAGGGGCTGTGGAGATTTTTGGGAAATTTTTCCAAAAGGGAAAAATTTAAAGTTTGACCCCGTCGACCCCAATTTTGACCCATTTTTCACCATTTTTGCCCTAATTTGGCCACATAATTTCAAAAGGTCATATATTTTTATCCAGTGGTTAAAGTTCATTGAATTTGGTACCATTGAAAGCTATCAATGACCTTTATGTGATGGAATATTCAATTTTGGTTTTTGGTGGGGTTTGGTGGAAGAAAAAAATGTCTCTCGGCATGGGAAAAAATGTAGAATCGACCCCAACCACCAAAATTGATGAAGTATGGCATTCATTTCTTGTCTTACATGCTTAAATGCTTTAGCAAGAGGATTTGTAGAGGTTCCCTTACCAATTTAATGGATGTTGTTGGTTGGTGGGTGCAAAAAATTGATTTCCCACCTTTCTCTCTCCTTTGTTCTTTTTTCATCGATTAAAAGCCATTTTGGCTCATTTAGTAAAGGTTGTTCATCCTTCTTCTCTACCTCTCCCTTATTTTCTTCCCCAAGGTTGAAAATGGAGTTTGAACCTCCTCCCGACTTTGTAATGGCATTTTTTCCTCTTACCCATGAAATGATGTTCTGTGCAAACTTCTGGAGCAATAAAAACATGTTTTGTGATGCATTTGTCCATCCTTGCTCATTTTTTGGTTGTTTTCTTCTTACCTCTCTTCATTGTAGGTATTTGTGCATGTTTGGATGTTCATTACAGGTTTTGGAGCTATGTTCATGGAGTTTTGGAACATTTTCTATGTGAAATCCATCTTTGGTCTATGATGCACTTGTCCATCCTTTCCATTGCTCACCTCTTCTTGTTCCATGGCAGTTTTGATAGATAATCAACACTTTCCTTCTCTAGTGTATCACCTTTTTAGTGTAGGATTTTTTTTTCCCTCTTTTCTCTCTCTCTCTCTCTCTCTCTTTGTCTCCTTGGCATAGTTAGATTAGGTTATATTAGCTTTCCTACACTAGAATAGCTTGTGGCAGGTAGTTTAGGAAGAGGAACCAGCCTTCTCTGGAGAGCTTTCCCCATTTGCAAAGGTCCCACACTTTGGGAAAGATCAATGTTGTGCAATCACACCAAATGAATTTTCCTTAGAAAAGTAGATCCATAACTCATTTGGGGGTGTTGTGAATTTTCACTAACAATTTTGGCAAGCCCGGTGGAGAGGCGTGGTTAGATATTTCATCTTCTCTTAGTGTCTTAGAAAAAACAACAAATCTAACACCACCGTGAGTCACTAATAGTTTTGGCATGCCCAGTGGGACCAAGAGGTCTTCCACTTCATTTTTTGTAGGTTGATTTGTTCCTGTTTAAAATTTTAACCTTTGGAGGCACTTGCAAACACATCTAGAGACTCCATCTGATCAAGAACCCATCTATGAAGTTGTAGACCTTCTTTCCATTCATTTTCTTTCATTTTTCATTCCATTTTTCATTCCATCTCTTCATTCTTCTTTCATCCCATGAATTTGTGCAATCATGACTTCATTTTCCCCATGGAATTTGCATTTGTTACAACAACAAAAATGTTTCCCACCTCCAACATGTTTTCAAATCCTCTAGATCGACATTTTGGTCAAATTCAAAACCAATATGCATACCCATATGAGCAATGCCAAAGTCGGTTTTTGCTATGAAACAGTTATGAGGGTAGTCAAGAAGAAAATGTAGATTTGTTGGTGAAGATCCAAAAGATGGAGGTAAACATAGTGCAATCCAGGGCTCAAGCATAAATGAAAGCATTTGGAATCAGTTGTAGGGCACCTTGTCCATGGGTGGGATCCTTTCGAAGGCATTATAGCCCACAAGAGAAACTTGACTTCATAGTTACAACGCTGTCATCACTTACAAAGTGGACTGAAGGAATAGAGGTGTATGAGAGGATTATTAAACAACCTTGTCAATGGGTAAGCACACCATCTCATGATTTTTATTTTCCTCTTTCCCAATCTATTTTATCTCAGCTTTCAAGTTTTAAACTCTCCATCTACTATTCTCGGCATGGGAAAAAAGGTAGAATTGACCCCCAACCACCAAAATTGATGAAGTATGGCATTCATTTCTGGTCCTGCATGCTCGAATGCATTAGCATGGGAAAAAATAAATGTCTTTGGCATGGGAAAAAAATAAATGTCTCGGCATGGGAAAAATGTAGAATCGACCCCTAACCACCAAAATTGATGAAGTATGGCATTCGTTTCTTGTCCTGCATGCTCGAAATGCATTAGCAAGAGGATTTTTAAAGTTTCCCTTACCATTTTAATGGATGTTGTCAGTTGGTGGGTGCAAAAAATTGATTTCCCACCTTTCTCTCTCCTCTATTCTTTTTTTCATCGATTAAAAGCCATTTTTGGCTCATTTTGTAAAGGTTGTTCATCCTTCTTCTCTACCTCTCCCTTATTTTCTTCCCCCAGGTTGAAAATGGAGTTTTAACCTCCTCCCCTAATTTGTAATGGCATTTTTGCCTCTTACCCATGAAATGATGTTCTGTGTAAACTTCTGGAGCAATAAAAAACATGTTTTGTGAAGCATTTGTCCATCCTTGCTCGTTTTTGGTTGTTTCCTTCTTACGTCTCTTCCTTGTAGGTATTTGTTCATGTTTGGATGTTCATTATAGATTTTGGAGCTATGTTCATGGAGTTTTGGAAAATTTTCTACGTGAAAGCCATCTTTGGTCTATGATGCACTTGTCCATCCTTTCCATTGCTCACCTTTTCTTGTTCGATGGCAGTTTTGATAGATAATCAACACTTTCCTTCTTTGGGGTATCACCTTTTAGTGTAGGCTTTGTTTTCCCTCTTTTCTCTCTCTTTGTCTCCTTGGCATAGTTATATTAGGTTATATTAGCTTTCCTTCACTGGAATAACTTATAGCAGGTAGTTTAGGAAGAGGAACCAACCTTCTCTAGAGAGCTTTCCCCATTTGCAAAGGCCCCACACTTTGGGAAAAATCAATGTTGTGCAATCACACCAAATTAATTTTCCTTAGAAAAGTAGATCCATAACTCATTTAAGGGTGGTGTGAATTTTCACTAACAATTTTGGCAAACCTGGTGGGAGACTGTGGTTAGATATTTCATCTTCTCTTAGTGTCTTAGAAAAAACAACAAATCCAACGCCACTTTGTGCCACTAATAGTTTTGGCATGCCCGGTGGGACCAAGAGGTCTTCCACTTCATTTTTGTAGGTTGATGTGTTCTTGTTTAAAATTTCAGCCTTTGGAGGCACTTGCAAACACATCTAGTGACTCCATCTAATCAGCAACCCATCTTTGAAGTTGCAGACCTTCTTTCCATTCATGTTCTTTCATTTTTCATTCCATATCTTCATTCTTCTTTCATCCCATGAATTTGTGGAATCATGACTTCATTTTCCCCATGGAATTTTCATTTGTTACAAAAACAACAATGTTTCTCACCTCCAACATGTTTTTAAATCCTCCAGATTGGCATTTTGGTCAAATTCAAAACCAATATGCATACCCATCTGAGCAATTCCAAAGTCGGTTTTGCTATGAAGCATATTATGAGGGCCATCAAGAAGAAAATATAGATTTGTTGGAGAATATCCAAAATATGGAGGTAAACATAGTGCAATCCAGGGCTCAAGGACAAATGAAAGCATTTGGAATCAGTTGTAGGTCACCTTGTCCATGGGTGGGATCCTTTCGAAGGCATTATAGACCACAAGAAAAACTTGACCTCATGGTTACAATGATGCCATTCCTTACAAAGTGGACTGAAGGAATAGAGGTGTATGAGAGGATTATTCAAAACCTTATCAATGGGTAAGCACACCATCTCATGATTTTTATTTTCCTCTTTCCCAATCTATTTTATCTCAGTAGTGTCAAGTTTTAAACTCTCCATCTACTATCCCAAAAGCTAATTCAATTTCTTCACCTTCTAGTCTCCCATCCCACCTCAATTTCTCTACTCTTCTCCATTCTAAATAGCGATCCCCTCCAAATAAATAAGAGTTTCTACCTCCTCCACCACCACAAAAATTGTACAATTAATTGAGTTACACCCACCCCTCCTTTTGCATTCCCAAATCCATGTTGGGAAGACAAAATCATAATTCCAGTCAAGGAAAACAAAGTAAGAAGAAGAGCCAAAAAGGATGAAAAGATCAAAAGTTTGTTAAACTTGGCTCTTAAATTTGGGATTACAAAAATCCCCTTGATGGTGAATCCAAAAGAGGAAGTTGGAGTTGGAGAACAAGTGGTGGACAAGGCTGATTTTTTAACAGCAGTTGAGGAAGAAAAACCAGCTCCAAACCCCATTGAAGAGGAGAAAATGGATGAGATCAAGTAAGTTTTGCAATAGCGAGAAGAAAGGAAGAATTATGGATACATTTTTGATTTCGTTTAAAGGGTTGATTTGATCAATAAAGCCATTATGGAGGTGAACAAAACAGGTCCAAATTGTGAACAAGAGGCACACAAAATTTCATGTTTCTCTCCCACTTCATCTCTCCAAAAATATGATTTTTTGAATGATTTCAAATTGACAAGTTTCATGTTTGAAAATGAAGTTACACATGGTGAAGAAAATGCAGATTTGAAAGTCACCATGCAAGAGGAAGAGACTTTGTTGCAGCAGGACATTGAAGATTTTGATTTCTTATCAAACTTAGAAGAATGTTTGGATGAGGAGCCAACTAAAATTACAACATTTTATTCTTCACCATTCATTCTAAAACATCAAGAGCATACCGCCACAAAGAATAACATTGAAAAACATCAGCCTGTGTTTTGTAACAGCCTTTTGGAACCAAGATTGGAAGATTTAAATCTTCCATTTTCTTCATGGGAAGAGGAAGGGAAAGAGCAAGATATTTTTACTACTTCTTCCACACCATTCACTCAAGAAGGTCCACAAGAAGACTCTATTCTTGGGGTTAGATTTTAGAGAAATGGGTACATCCAAAGGATTAGATCATGCCCAATTAGGTACTTGGCTTCATTAGAGCCGAGGGGGAAGCCAAAACTAGTCATGCTTACTCCCGACCATGAGGATGATATGAAAAGTACCAAGGATCGGCTGCAATACCTCTACAATCCAAATGCAAAACAACAAAAAGAGGTATTCAATTTATTGTCGGTTGACACATTGATGATTTAGGTGGAGGACCAGATTATCCTCGAGTTTTCCACTTATACTAATGCCATGATCAACTCCAAATCATTTGCATGGCTGCCATTTTTGAGGAAGGGAAGCTATTTCTCCCTACCAGTTGTAGGATTTGTTTGAGCTCCCTTTGCTCTTGGTTAGAGTAGTGTAGGTAGGTTTGATTTCAGTAGAAGAAGTGCTTGTCCACACTCTTTATATCCCATTTGGGGTATGTATGATTTTAATTTTTGTACATAGTTTTGTGGTGTCGGTTTTTCTCTTGCACAGTGCATTGTTTTGGATTTTGGTCACAACTAGTTTCAATTTTAGTGGTTTCTAAGAGGCTTAAAAGGGAAGTTTTCAAGTAGACAATCAGTTTACAGGCTATTTATCACAACTCTATGCCCAATGGATGCTTCAAAGCAGTTGTTATTTTCATCTAGCAGGTAGATGATCCCTCGAGTCACTAGAATTGTTATACAAAATAAGCCCATGCTTATTTTGGTTAACTCCTCCTTCTTTTGATTTACTGGTACTTAAAATAATTTTTTTGCATGATTCAGGGGCTCAAAATTTTCTAGGTATGATTTCATTAGATAGATAATTTTTCCACCTTTCCAGAAAGGTAAATAGGTCCTCCTAACTCCTTGTATTTTTTGAGTTATAGCTCGGTGGAGTTTGGAGGGGAAATTTTCCCTGGGCTGGCCCGCAGAGGTGAGGAAAATTTGCTAGGGAGTCTTGGGCTGGTGGAGTGGAGTTGGAAATTTTTCCAAGGAAATTGGCAGGTCGGTGGAGACAGGGAGAAAATTTGGGTACTTAGCCGTTGTTGCAGAAAAAGGGCACAAAGGAAATATTTGGTCCACAGGCCCAAAGGAGGAACAAAGGGAATTCGCGGGGCAGGGAGAAAATTTTTCCACTTAGCATTTTTGGGAAAAAGGGTTAAAATCAAGAATTGGCTTGTGGATCTGGTAAAGGAAAATGGTCAAGGCTTCACTCTAATCAGAAGCCAACATATGTCATGCAGGAGCGCGGGGCACGGATTTTTTTGGGAAATTTTCCCAATTTGAAATCAAAGGGAAAAAGGTGAAGTTTGAGGTGGGCTTGTGAAGGAAGAAAATGAAGCACACCTCCATGCCAATCAGAGGCCGACATGTGTCATTTTTATGACACATCATCAATGCATCGGTGGGGCATCGGGAGACCTTGGAAAAGTTTGCACTTTTGCCCGAAAGGGTTAAATGTTGGCTTTGACCCCCCAGCCAATCAGAATTTGACACGTGTCATGTGGACTTGAGGGGCCGCGGAGATTTTTGGGAAATTTTTCCAAAAGGGAAAAATTTAAAGTTTGACCCCGCCAACCCCAATTTTGACCCGTTTTTCACCATTTTTGCCCTAATTTGGCCACAAAATTTCAAAAGGTCATATCTTTTGATCCAGTGGTTAAAATTCATCAAATTTGGTACCATTGGAAATCTATCAATGCCCTCTACACAATGGACTATTCAATTTTGATTTTGGTGGGGTTTGGTGGGAGAAAACAAAGAAATGTCTTTGGTATGGGAAAAAATGTAGAACCAACCCCCAACCACAAAAATTGATGGAGTATGGCATCCGTTTCTTGTCATGTAGGCTCAAATGTGTTGTGAATTGGATTTTCAGAGGTTCTATTGCCATTTTAATGGATGTTTTTGGTTGGTGGGTGCAAAAATGGATTTCCGTGTTTCTCTCTCCTCTGGTCTATTTTTCATCGATTAAAACCTAGTTTTGTCTCATTTTGTAAAGGTTATTCATCCTTCTTCTCTGTATCTCCCTTCTTTTCTTCCCCAGGGTTGAAAATGGAGTTTGAACCTCCTCCCATACTCTGTAATGGAATTTTTCCTCTTACCCATGAAATGATGTTCTGTGAAAACTTCTAAAGCTATAAAAAATGTGTTTTGTGATACATTTGTCCATCCTTGCTCGTTTTTGGTTGTTTTCTTCTTGCCTCTCTTCATTGTAGGTATTTGTGCATGTTTGGATGTTCATTGCAGATTTTAGAGATTTGTTCATGGAGTTTTGGAACATTTTCTATATGAAATCCATCTTTGGTCTGTGATGCACTTGTCCATCCTTTCCATTGCTCACCTCTTCTTGTTCCATGGTAGTTTTTATAGATAATAAACACTTTCCTTCTCTGGTGTATCACCTTTTTAGTGTACACTTTGATTTTCCCTCTTTCTCTCTTCTCTCTATCTCCTTGACATAGTTATATTAGGTTAGATTAGTTTTCCCTGCACTGGAATAGCTTGTGGCGGAGTAGTTTAAGAAGAGGAACCAACCTTCTCTGGAGAGTTTTCCCCATTTACAAAGGTCCCACATGTTGGGAAAACTAAATGTTGTACAATCACACCAAATGTATTTGCCTTAGAAAAGAAGATCCATAACACATTTGGGGGTCTTGTGTGAATTTGCACTAACAATACCTAAAATGTTAAATGTTTGAAAAGTTTACCTAGGGGGACTATTTTAAAAAAATGTTCTTAAATGAGTCTCTAGGGGGCACCCATAGGGTAGTCTTTTGTTTTGTCCTAAATGGTCATTTTTCACATTTTTGAGCATTTTTAGGGTTAAGGGCGTATTTTGAAAATCAGCTCAGGACAACCGCCTAAAGTAGGGTGATGCTCATAGGAGTGTTGCCTTGCACTAGGTGGCGGTTCTAAATAGAATGACCAAAACATGCATTAACTTGATTTTTTTGGATTTTGATGTTTTACCATGTTTTTGGTGAGCTTATCTTCTGGTATACATTACTAACTTGATCTTTTTCCATGTTTTGGTGAATGCAAAGTGTTGGTATCAAGATTTAATCTCCTTCACAACTTGAACAACATCATAAACTTGCAAAAGACACTCAAGGATAGATAGATGTTTTGTATGTCATTTGTAGAGGGATGCACCTATCTCGCTTGTTGCATTCAAGAATTTAGGGAGTGGATAGCACCTTCAAGAGGGTTTTGATCTAACCCTCACTATTTTAGGTTGTGCCTATCAACCAAGGAAAGAGAACCTATATTGCAGCCCTTATATGGTAAGGAGATGGAGATATCCCTATGTTTTGCATATGGTA
This sequence comes from Taxus wallichiana var. yunnanensis, assembly GCA_018340775.1. Lineage (NCBI taxonomy): Eukaryota > Viridiplantae > Streptophyta > Pinopsida > Cupressales > Taxaceae > Taxus > Taxus wallichiana. Next base: position 583,866,847 of record CM031237.1, on the reverse strand, counting down.
TAGAAGAGGCTTTGTGAAAACATGATCAAGTATCCATTATCCAAACTCAAAGGAGTTTTCACTACTAAATTATGGAAATGTTTTCAAAACAAAGGTAGAGCTGCTAAAGATGTGATAAAACCCTGATCAACTTTGTGCATTTTAGTGAAAGGATTGAATTATTTTGTGGACACATAATGCAGATGCAGGGGTATTGTAGGTAGGATGACTTAGTTTAAAATTATATTCTGATGAGAGATGTTGGGACAAGAGTATTTAGAATTCATCACCTTCTTTGGGAAACTTTGCAAATGAATTACAACACCTAAACAACAGAGATGTTTCAATGAATTTGAAGTGCTCTTTCAACCAAGATGTGTGCACATATGGATGCCCAAATCTGCACTATTCCATAAAAACTTTGATAACCTACCACAAAGGCTTGAAGCAAAATATCAATGAAGCATTTAGAAACCCTTATTAGATCATGACCTAAGGTACACCCAAAGGTTTACAAACACCCTCAATTTACAAGGAAGGTAAGATGAATTTTATATGATTATCTTCACTCAAATAAATGCTCTTCGAATGGAATATTGTAGATGCCTTCAAACCTCTAAGAGAAATGAGACCATGTATGATCAAAAGAGATCTCAAACACAAGATTGCAACATGAGCATGAAACACAAATTGAAAACATACTTGAAATACAAGTGTATGCAAGCTTTGCCAAGAGATAAAACCAGTTAATCTAAGAATTTGATCAAATATATCAGCAAGGGAATGTTATTTAGAAAATCCCAAAGCTTGTTGATGGCTTTACTGAAACAAACTCAACATGGTGAACATTTGATGCAAACAGAATCAAAAATGGCTCGTGTACTTTCTCCAAAAGGAAATGGACTTCTTCCAGTTTTCCATGTGAAACTTCTTCTCTCCTTTTCCAAAATTCCCAACCAGCCCCTCTACAAAATGCCTCCAAAATACATAATATACCCTATACCAACTTGGATTCTTGCATCCGAAGTAAAGAATATGCTCAAGGGATCAAATTTGTAACAATAAACCTTATTCATTTGTGAAAATGACATCAAACTATAAAAATAGCTCTCAGAATGCCAAGAATGCACAAAAATGTTAAAATATTACATGGATTCAGATCCTTATCCATCCTGTGGTTATGTTTATTGCATTCAGACATGCCAACATTATTTAGCAATCATTTTTCACCTTTTACTTCATCATTTTTCACCTCTGCAACTTTAATTTTTTACATTTCACGTGTTTTACACGGGCCGAGAAAAATATTTGATGAAAAACATCATAGGGAATCAAATTAGGTCAAATGGATGATTCCATTGCATTCAGAAGGCGAAGGCATGTAGAATCATATAAAATTTCATGTGATTTGGTGCAAAAATGACAATTCCAAGTTCTTTGGAGCTCCAATGGCGGCTGAAGACCAAAACACACGGTTTCGTCAATTAAATCAATTTTAAATCTCTGCCCTCCACATTTCCTGATGAGATTCAACATGTAGGCTAAAAAATATCTTCTTTGAATTTTGGATAAGGTGGACATGTGGCCAAATACCATTAGACCGGGCCTCAACCTTAAAAAATGCATTTTGAACCTTTTCGACCTCGTAGAAAATTTTTGAAAATTTTCCCGCTTACCTCCTAGACACACTACGTGTCCCTAGGTGGACCCTACCAAGATCCGTGGGCTAGAATAACAAATTTTTCTCCTTTTGTGAAAAAAGGAAAAATTCCTTGAGAACCTCCCAGTGAGCCCGAACGCCCGCTGCTTCCTCTGCCACGTGGCGGTCTCCCATTCACTACAAAGTTGACCCTTCCATTTTTCCTTCAAACCTCCAAAAACACCAAAACTCCTTATGGTCTTGTGATCCTCCTATTTACATTTGGAAAATGCCATGTGTCACTTTTGGATTAGTTATGGGGGAAAACCTCCAATTTTTCTTGTTGCTCCGCAATGGATCCATTTTTGATTTTGAGATTTTTGCCCAAACTTTGTAAAATTTTGAAACTCTTCCGCCACCCAAACCTCCACCACCCCTTGGACACATGTTAAAAAATGATTGGTGGTGGAGCCAATCCTCATTTTTTTGTCTTTTAAACCAAGGACAAAAATTCACAAAAAAATTGTTCGGCCCCCATTCCCATTTCTCCACACGGACATGTGTCACTCTCTTATTCGATGTGGGCCTCTAGGTTGAAATTTTTTGTTTTACATTTTGAAGCAAAAACTTCAAAAAATTTCCAACTATTCGCCCCTCCATGCTGACTCTCCTAGACGCATGTCGCCTTCCCATTGGGCACGGGCTCACGGGCCAAAATTTTCCTCTTGCATTTTGAAGCCAAAATTTTCAAATTCTTCTAAGTCCCTACTTTTCTCGGTCGACCTCCCTATACCACGTGTCATCATACCATTCGTTGCGAGGCCTTCGAGCAAAAATTTGATTTTGAGAAATTTTCCAAAATGGAAGAAAATTTCCTAAGTGCGGCCCGCCACCCGCCGATCCATCAACTAATCAAATCGTGCTATGTAAGCACATCACTGTAGCATAAAATTTCAAAAATGACAAGTTATAACATTTTTTTGACCTCCCCCGGCCAATGAGAGCCTGCCACATTAGCATAAAGGTTACAATGATAATTTTGATGGCCGGGTGACACCTGTATACCCGTCAAAAATGTAGAAAATGCATGGGATGCCCCTGAAACCAAATTTTTTCACAAGAGGACAAATTTCTTGGTTTTAAATCAAGTGAAGCATGATTTTACATTAATTCCGACTGGGGAGCAGGATTTTTAACCTCAAATTACTCGAAATCGATTAACTTCAAGTTTTTTGCACGTTTTGACAAAGAAAAAATGACACAACCCATGGGGAAGAAAAAAATTAGGACATAGAAGGGAGGAACTTGGATTTTTCTTAAATATAAAGCAAAACAACAACATCAGGCCTCTTAAAGGCATTCAAGAAGATAAAATGAGTCATATCACCCACTCAAGTAGATAAAAATTTTCGAGCAAAAATGGAAAATGGAAATTAAGGCAAAATGTGTAGACTCAAAATTGCACCAACATTGGCTCTGCAGGGATGGGCACTCCCGGTGAGTGCCAAAAGATCACAATGTAGACCAAGTGCCAAAAATCCATTGGGAAAGGATTCAAAATAGAGATGTAACCCAAAATCAAGAAATACCATCAAAAAGCAGATCGAGAAAACCACACAAAAATGGATTGCACAAGGACAAAAGGGAAAACCACGAGCCAACAAAAGCAAAGGAAAAAAAAAAAGGACTATACAAAATGTACAACTTGTACATACCTCACATGGGGATTTAATCCAAGAAATGTTTTAAATGGCTGCCATTAACAAGTAGCTCTAGAAAATCCCCATCCAAATCCTTAAGAAAAAAAATATTTTCTCCAATCTTGATATCAATGGCATAAGGGCCCATCCATAGAGCATCAAACTTGCCATGCTTTCCCTTATCTTCATGCCTACTATTCCACAAAGAAATCCAGATCTCCAACACCGAAAGCTCTATAGGTGACTTTCTTATCAAACAACTTCTTCAATTTCTCCCTAAATCGACATGCCTTTGGTGAGAAGCTCTCCTTTCTTCATCCAGATTAATGATTTGATTGATCCTTGATTCATATGGACCATTTTCTTGATCTTCTAACTGCTGGGAAAACTAAAATGTGGACAATTAAAAATGTAAGGGCATTAATGCTTGTATTCCATAGACCAATTCAAATGGGCTCTTACAAGTTGCTCTTTTTTTAGTTATTCTATCAGCCCAAACCGAAAAATTTAATTGGTCTCCCCACTTCTTCTTGTTTATTTTCAAAGTTCTTCTAATAATCTTGAGCAAGTTCTTGTTACTTGATTCAGCCTGCCCATTCCCTTGTGGATTGTAATTTGAAGCATAAGTCAGATTTATCCCATATTCATTGCACATTGCCATCAAAGGATTGGCTCTAAAACACATAGCATTATCAAATATAATCTTAATTGGAACTCCAAATCTACTTATGATATGATTCAGCAAGAAATCCATTACCACTTGCTTTGTTTCCTTTCTAGATGGAATAGCTTTAACCCATTTTGTGAAATAATCAGTTACAACAAGGATCCATTTATGACCAGCACTAGAATGATCTGAGATCTCACCTATGAATTCCATTCCCCATTGTTTGAAAGGAGCTTCAACTGATATAGGTTGCAAAGGAAGGGAGCTTGAAGCTTTCAATCTTCCTGAGAAGCGTTGGCAACTATCACATCTTCTAACTAGCTAGTTTGCATCTTTAAAAAGAGTTGGCCACCAATAACCAGCTCTCAAAATTTTGTGTGCTGTCACTCTACTATCAAAATTCCCTCCACAAACTGCCCCATGGAAATCAACAATCAACTTGGGAGCTTCATCTTCAGTTATGCATTTCAAGAGGACACCTTTAGGGTTCTTCCAAACCAGCCCAAGGTTTGTTATGATATATTTCGAGAAGCCACTTGAGAGCTCTTTTCTAATTTCTATTCAAGTGACTTAGACAACATAGATTCTTAAGGTAGAAGATCACATCCTTGTACCAATAAGAATTCATCAATTTGTGAAGAAGATCTACCCTTTCTTCCTCTAGCTGATTTACTTCTACATTTTGCAAATTACTCTCAACCATGTGCCTTACAAGACCCAAACCTCTTACTAGCTTTGTTGTTTGGATATCCATGTCATATTCTTGAAGTTTTTAACCCACCTACATCTCTTTCTTGATATTTCCATGTCAGATAATATGTCTTTAACCATTGTATGAGGAACATAGGCAACAACCTTTGAACTCAAAATGTAAGGCCTGAAAATCTTTGTTGCTTTTACTAATAAAAATGCCTATTTTTCCATGATTGTATACTTCAACTCAGTTGTTTGTAAAGCCTTAATATAGAAGGCAATAGGCCACTCATCTCCATTATCATCCTTTTGTAACAAACCTGAAGCAATAGTGAATTCAGAGGCAAAAGAAAAGATTTGGAAAGGTATCTTATAGTTTGGGGCTGCTAAAACAGGTGCATGCTTAAGTGCATCTCTTATTCCTTTAAAATCTTGAATGGCAGCCTCCCTCCACTTGATGAGTTGATCCTTTCTTAGCATGCTTATGATTGGAAGAGTCAGCTCGGCAAAATTAGAAACAAACCTTCTAATAAAATTGATTTGACCAAAAAAAGATTGAATACCTTTCTTGGTTCTTGGAATAGGCACCTTGCTGATTGCTTCCACTCTCTTAGGGTCTATCATAACACCTTCTTTTGATATAATATGTCCCAAAACTTGGCCTTTTACATGCCAAAATGACACTTCTTTGGATTAAGTGAAATGCCATACTCTCTACATCTTATTAGCATCTTCTCTAGGTGTTGCAAATGGTCTACTTGCTGCCTTGAGAAAATAGTCACATCATCCCGATAAGCTACAATAAACTCATTGATATAGCCAGTAAAGGCAACATCCATTGCCCTTTGAAAAGTAGCACTAGCATTCATCAATCCAAAACACATCCTTACAAAAACATAAGTCCCCAAGGAGTAGTGAAGGGTGTCTTAAGTCTTTTCGATTATTTGACAACTACTTGATTGTATCAAGAGAAACCATCCAAAGTAGAAAGCATCTATGACCTTGTTACAAGCTGCAACATATTTTCCATGTTTGGCAAGGGGTAATTGTCCTTCATAGATGCTTTTTTTAGATTCCTAAAATCCACACAAATTCTGATATCTCCGTTCTTTTTCCTGACTACCACAAGGTTGGCAACCCAAGAAGAGTATCTAGTAGGCTGAATGATGCCACCATCTCTCAATTTCTTCAACTCTTTTTGCATTTTCATGGATATAAGTAGATTAATTGGCCATTGTTTTAGTCTAAATGGCTTATTCTTGACCTCAAGGGGAATCTCATGCTGAAATAAATATTCTTTATATGCCTTCTCTCCGAATAAGACCAAGCAAGGCAGTCTTGATATTTGTTTAAAAGTTGGGCATAGGACTATTTCTCCTCTTTGCTAAGATGGGTAACCAGCCAGATCTTCCTTGGTTTGTCCTTAGTTCCCTGTGTTTTGCTCTTTGACATCCTCAAGCAAACAAGTTTCTATTTATGATGCAATCAACATTGCTAAAATTGGATTCAAGTGCAACAAGACCTTTAGGAATGGTATTTGTTTTCAATTGTATAATATCCTTATCAAAAAAAGTTTCTCTACTCTCATTCATGCACACCATTGGTTCCCAATCAATATTCGACCAGCAAACTCATCTTGGCATTGTAATAATCTCAACACTTGGGCATCATCATCAAAAATCTGCCAATGTTTCACATTATTGGGACAGCTTGGCCTTGTTAGCACTTCAATATCATATTCACAAAAAGGTGAAATGGTGCAATTGTCAAATCTAGAACCTGGAAACAGCACTTATCACCGCAGCATTAAGACTTCTATCATGGTAAACATTGTTAAAGGAATCAAACATTTCAATCGTGTCCCAAACAACATGCTTATATTGTTTCACACACTGATTTTTGTAGCATACAACTTTCTTACTTGCTTGACAACTAGCTTTGAATCTCCTTTAGCAACAATATCCTTCACTCCATATTTCCATGCAATCCTTAATCCCAATAATAATGCCTCATACTTGGAAATTTTGTTAGTGCATTCAAAATTGAGCTTGAAGGAAAAAGGAAACTCTCTAAACTAGGAGAAACCAACACTATACCAGCACCATTTCCAACTTTGGAGCAAGCTCCATCAAATAGTAATGTCCATGGAGAACCTACCATACCGAGGCACTGATTTTTCCACCTTATTATCCTTTCCATCAGCAAAACCAATGAAGTTATCAACATCTACATCAGAAAACAACACTACATAAAAACATTGTTGGGATCTTCAATCAAGTGTAACATCTTATTTTCACCATAGAGTTTGAAAAGGATTCCTAAATGGGAATGGTGGAAAAAGACATGTCCATTTGAACACTACCACAAACACTTGCAGCCAATTTTCTTGACAAAATCATACCCCATTTAAGAGGCGAGTCAACAATTATGACATCAAGTTTTAGATTTTTACCGGATAGGCTACAAGTTGCACTACTAACCCCTTCAAACATCCAACAACTAGAACTTCCCTTGAATCCATGGCTGTACACTTTCCATATGCCACTCACACCTTGATATCAAACTCATTCATGACTTCTAGAGGCATGACATTGCATGATGCACCGAGAATCAAACATGCAATTGTGAAGCAACCTATCTTTTATGAGAATAGTTGTGAAGAATGGATCAAAATTCAATTGGGAATCAACCAAGGATGTCAAAAATATACTTCAAGTGCCTCTCCAAAATCTACCATTGGTGGCGGTGTTTCAAGGCCAAGCAATGCTTTCAAGGGGACTCTCAACAACATTTATATTTCTACTTGGGGTAACCTTTTCTTCTTTCAATCCCAAGTACTCAAATGTTCTCTTCTTATGTTCAGAATTCTAAGCAATTCAATAATTGGAACACTCACTTTAATTTGGCTCAAAACCTAGGCTATATCATATGGAACATTAATTGGTAAGACAACATTGGAAGAGAAACAAGAAGGTTCATTAGATGGAGAAGTGTTCTTGGTGGCACCCGGGAATGAAGAGGACTTATATTCTTGCATGGGACAACAGGTTTCTTGGAAATTGTTCCTTTTCTAGGATTATCTTTGGGAATGCTTGTGAGAAAGGGTGTCTTTGGTTTGGCTTGAGGACCACTCCTCTAACAACTTTACTTCTAGTATTGTATTATTTATCTTGACCAACCACAACATTCATTAACAATTGTCTATCTTCCTCCAAAGGAATAACACCATCATACTTCCTGAAAATTAGAGCCCTTAGATATTCAAAGTCATTATTAGGAATTTAAAAGGCCTAAACTACATCTACATCATGAGTTTGAGGAAGAGAAAGAAATGGTACCCTCTTTATGCAATCCCAAAATGTTGCTACGCCTCACTTGCACTCATCATCATCTGTTTATGTTGCTACTTGTTGTTAGCCCGAAGAAATGCCCATCATACAAATGTCATCATCCATTTCATTTTCATTATCATCATCAATATCTAGCTGGTCCATTTCACATGGAGGATGAGGAAGAAAACATCTATCACACCAATCCATATCAGAAATTTCTTGAACAATAAAGCAACTCTTACATTCGAGAGGGTCGTGCACCACTCTATTTTCACATGCTTTGGGTTTTCTATTTTCAGATCCAACAGACCATTTACCTCTATCATCTTGTATTTGATCACCCCTAGGATGATTTCCAAATCTATCATGGTTTTGAGTTCTTTTCTATCCTTGTGAACTTTGCCCAATTCCTTTCTCATCTTGGGCTAACTTGTAAGAATTTTCTTTAATGAATTCTGCCAAAGTCTTGACAACATCTTCTAAATCAAAACCCTTTCTAGCTTGAGGCTTTAGGGTTTATCAGCTTCACACCATCCCTCTTGAGTGGTTTACCAACAGCCTTAATATTATTTTCAATTTGAAGTGCCATGGTGAAAGCCTATCTCAAGTTTGTAGGATTTTGTCTCTCAAGTAATAGGCTGCCTTTTTATCAAATGCATCTACATATTTGATCAAGCAAGATTCATCACAAGGCCTAAATATTACAAGAATCCTTCTCAATGTTTTATTAAATCTTGTATTAAAGTCATGAATGGTCTTATTAGGGTTCTTCTTGATGTTCTCAAATTTGGATAGAAGGAACCTTGGATCTGTTTTGTCTCCATATTGTAATCTGAATGCATTTCTCATCTCTACCCATGAATCAATAGAGTTATTAGGTAGAGCTTTGTACCAATCTCTTACATCTTCCTGAAGTGTATGGATAAACAACTTAATATACACATCCTCAAATTCTATCTCAAAATCTTCCATCATGTTAACAAAGAGTTTGAGATGTTGATATCAAGTTATGGCATTGTTACCTTGGAATTTTGGTAACCTATTTCTCACATCTTGTGGGACAGATTTTAGGTAACCATCCATTCCTCCAAAATTTATAGGACCAAAGGTGTTAACAACAAATAGAGGTCTAGGCTGAGCCATATTGTTTGGTGAGGGTGATCTTGGAGGTGAAACAAGCTAATTAGGAGTAGTAATGGGTCTCGATTGGAATAAATGAGTGATCCTTAAAATGACAACCCCCAAAGGCTCTCTCTTGATAAACTTTAGCAAACTTATAAACCACAAGTGCAGATCTAGGAGTAAATTTTTTACATACACAAGAAGGTTCCTCACCTGATGGAGAATGAAAATCAGCAAGAAGATTGCCTGAATCAGATCTACTTGAAGAATAATTATAATCTTCAACAACAGGATGCTCTCCTTCAAATTCAACTATGGGGATTTCTTTTCTTACAACCAAATCACCAACCACTTTCCACACTCTTCTTCCTTCTAGTTGAGCTTCTTGATTCAGTGAGAAACTTCTTAGAAGAGTCCTTGATGAAGAGGGATCTCCTTCCCTCCACTTGACAAATTTAAACAACAAATTTCAAATGATAGAAATGTGTTAGACAACTGGTATTTCAAGATCCCAACAACATGGAGTCGCCACTAAGGATTTCCACCTTAGTTGTGCAAGAAAGCACTAAAATATTCTGTCAAATGTATGCTATGAATGAAAACTTTGCAAGGGTTTACAATTCAGATCTTCTTCTTCTTAATTCAACCAAAAACAATGCATCCAAATCATATAAACTGCTAGTAAATGAGAAGAGCAAGCTGAGCTTGAAATCTTTTTACCCAAAACATGTAGATCTGAAGTATGAAATGATATCTCAAGAATGTAATAGCTCAAATACTTAATCACAAAAATTCTCAAACCTTTCAAATACTTCAAAACCATCAAGAAATCAAAGACATTCCTCGAAATGACACCACTCGGTGTTGGTATCCAAATTTAATCTCCTTCACAACTTAAACAGCATCATAAATTTTCACAGAAACTCAAGGATAGATAGATGTTTTGTATGTCATTTGTAGTCTGTGGATGCACCTATCTTCTTGTTTTCATTCAAGAATTGATGGAGTAGATAGCACATTCAAGAGGGTTTTGATCTAACCCTCACTATTTTAGGTTGTACCTATCAACCAAGGAAATAGAACCTATATTGCAGCCATTATATGGTAAGGAGATGGAGATATCCTTATGTTTTGCATATGATATAGAAGAGGATTTTTGAAAACATGATCAAGTATCCATTATCCAAACTCAAAGGATTTATCACTACTAAATGATGGAAATGTTTTCAAAACGAAGCTAGAGCTGCTAAAGACATGATAAAACCCCGGTCAACTTTGTGCATTTTAGTGAAAGGATTGAATTCTTTTGTTGGATGAGACATAACATGAGATGCAGGGGTATCAGAGGTAGGATGACTTAGTTTAAAATGATATTATGATGAGAGATGTTTGGACAAGAGTATTCAGAAGTCATCACCTTCTTTGGGAAACTTTGCAAATGAATTACAACACCTAAACAACAGAGATGTTTCAATGAATTTGAAGTGCTCTTTCAACCAAGATGTGTGCACATATGGATGCCCAAATCTGCACTATTCCATACAAACTTTGATAACCTACCACAAAGGCTTGAAGAAAAATATCAATGAAGAATTTAGAAACCCTTATTAGATCATGACCTAAGGTACACCAAAAGGTTTACAAATACCCTCAATTTACAAGGAAGGTAAGATGAATTTAAATCTATTTATCTTCACTCAAATGAATGCTCTTCTGAATGGAAGATTATAGATGCCTTCAAACCATCTACAAGAAATGAGACCATGCATGATCAAAAGAGATCTCAAACACAAGATTGCAACATGAGCATGAAACACAAATTGAAAACATACTGAAATACAAGAGTATGCAAGCTTTGCCAAGAGATAAAACTAGTTAATCCAAGAATTTGATCAAATATATTAGTAAGGGTATGTTATTTAGACAATATCAAAGCTTGTTGATGGCTTTACAACTGAAATCAATTCAACATGATGAACATTTGATGCAAATGAATATAAAATGGCTCTCGTGTAGTTTCTACAAAAGGAAATGGACTTCTTCCAGTTTTCCACGTGAAAATTCTTCTCTCCTTGTCCAAAATTCCCAACCAGTCCCTACCAAATGCCTCCAAAATACATAATATACCCTATGCCAACTTGTATCCTTGCATCCCAAGCAAAGAATATGCTCAAGGGATCAAATTTGTGACAAGAAACCTTATCAATTTGTGAAAATGACATTAAACCGTAAAAACAACTCGCAGAATGCCAGGATGCACAAAATTTTTAAAATATTGCATGGATTTGAATCCTTATCCATCCAGTGGTCACTTTTTTGGCATTAGATATGCCAACATGCTTTAGCAATCATTTTTCACCTTTTACTTCATCATTTTTCACCTCTGCAACTTTAATTTTTTATATTTCATGTATTTTACATGTGCCAAGAAAATATTTGATGAAAAACATCATAGGGCACAAAATTAGCTCAAATGGATGATTACATTACATTGAAGGCTGAATGGATGCGTAATCATATAAAATTTCATGTGATTTGGTGCAAAAATGAAAATTCCAAGTTCTTTGGAGCTCCAATGGCGGCCAAAGACCAAAACACACAGTTGTCGTTGATTAAATCAATTTTAAATCTCTACCCTCCATGTCTACTGATGAGATTCAACATGTAGGCTCACAAATATCTTCTTTGACTTTTGGATAAGGTGGACACGTGGCCAAATACCATTGGACCGGGCCCTCAACCTTAAAAATGCATTTCGAACCTTTTCTGACCTTGGGAAAATTTTGAAAATTTTCCCCACATGCCCCCTGGACACGCCATGTGTCCATAGGTGGGCCCTACCAAGATCTCGTGGGCTAGAATAAATTTTTTTTCTCCTTTTGTGAAAAAAGGAAAATTTCCTTGAGAACCCCCACGGGCCCGAATGCCCACTGCTTCCTCCGCCACGTGGCGGTCTCCCATTCGCTACAGAGCCGACCCTTCCATTTTGCCTTCAAACCTCTCGAAAACACCAAAACTCCTTGCGGGCCCATGATCCTCCTCTTTACATTTGGAAAATGCCACATGTCACTTTTGGATTAGTTGTGGGGAAAACCTCCAATTTTTCCTGTTGCTCCCAAGTGGATCCATTTTTGATTTTGAGATTTTTGCCCAAAATTTGTAAAATTTTGAAACTCTTCCCCACCACCCAAACCTCCACCACCCTTTGGACACATGTTCAAAAATGATTGGTGGCAGAGCCAATCCTCATTTTTGCCTTTTAAACTAAGGTAAAAATTTAAAAAAATTTTCTTCGGCCCCCATTCCCATTTCTCCTCCTGGACATGTGTCACTCTCTTATTCGATGCGGGCCTCCAGGTCAAAAAATTTTGTTTGACATTTTGAAGCCAAAAACTTCAAAAAATTTCCAACTATTCACCTCTCCATGCTGACTCTTCTAGACGCGTGTCGCCTTCCCATTGGGCACAGGCTCATGGGCCAAATTTTTCCTCTAGCATTTTGAAGCCAAAATTTTCAAATTCTTCTAAGTCCCCACTTTTCTGGTCGACCTCCCTATGCCACATGTCATCATACCATTCGCTGCGGGCCTTCAGCAAAAATTTGATTTTGAGAAATTTTCCAAAATGGAAGAAAATTTCCTAAGTGCGGCCCGCCACCCACCGATCCATCAACCAATCAAATCGTGCCACGTAAGCACATCACTGTAGCACTACGGGGCCATGGACAAAAATTTTCCCTTCACCAAAATTTCAAAATGACAAGTTATAACATTTTTTCGACCTCCCCCGCCAATGAGAGCCTGCCACGTTAGCATAAAGGTTACAATGATAATTTTGATGGCGGGTGACACCCGTATACCCGTCAAAAACGTAGAAAATGCATGGGATGCCCCTGAAACCAAATTTTTTCACAAGAGGACAAATTTCTTGGTTTTAAATCAAGTGAAGCATGATTTTACATTAATTCCAACTAGGGGAGTAGGATTTTTAACCTCAAATTACTTGGAATCAATCAACTTCGAGTTTTTACATGTTTTGACAAAGAAAAAATGACACAACCCATGGGGAAGAAAAAATTAGGGCATAGAAGGGGGAACTTGGATTTTTGCTTAAATATAAGGAAAAACAACAACATCAAGGGCCTCTTGAAGGAATTCAACAGGATAAAACGAGTTGCATATCACCCACTCGAGTAGATAAATGTTTTCGAGCAAAAATGGAAAATGGAAATTAAGGCAAAATGTGCAGACTCAGAAATTGCACCAACATTGGCTCCTGCTTGGGGATGGGCACTCCCAGTGAGTGCCACAAGATCACAATGTAGACCAAGTGCCAAAAATCCATTGGGTAAGGAGTCAAAATAGAGATGCAGCCCAAAACCATAAATACCATCAAAAATAGACTAAGAAAACCACACCAAAAATGGTTGCCAAGGACAAAAGGGAAAACCATGAGCCAACAATAGCAAAGGACAAAATAAAAACAAGGACTATACAAAATGTACAACTTGTGCATACCTCACATGGGGATTTAATCTAAGAAATGTTTTAAATGTATGCCATTAACAGAAGCTCCAGAAAATCCCCATCCAAATCCTTAAGAAAAAAATATTTTCTCCAATCCGATATCAATGGCATAAGGGCCCATCCATAGAGCATAAAAATTTCCATGCTTGCCCTTGTCTTCATGCCAACTATCCCACAAAGAAACCAGATCTCCAACACTGAAAGGTCTAAGGGTGACTTTCTTATCAAACAACTTCTTCAATTTCTCCCTAAATCTGACATGCCTTTGGTGAGAAGCTCTCCTTTCTTCATCCAGCTCAATGATTTGATTGATCCTTGATTCATATGGACCATGTTCTTGATCTTCTAATTGTTGGGAAAACTGAAATGTGGACAATTGCAAATGTAAGGGCAGCAATGCTTGTATTCCATAGACCAATTCAAATGGGCTCTTACCAGTTGCTCTTTTTGAGTTATTCTATCATCCCAAACTGTAAACTTCAATTGCTCTCCCCACTTCTTCTTGTTGATTTCCAAAGTCCTAATAATCTTGAGCAAGTTCTTGTTACTTGATTCAACCTACCCATTCCCTTGTGGATTGTAATTTGAAGCATAAGTCAGATTTATCCCATATTCATTGCATATTGCCATCAAAGGCTTGGCTCTAAAACACATAGCATTATTAGATATAATCTTAACTAGAACTCCAAATCTGCTTATGATATGATTCAGCAAGAAATCCATTACCACTTGCTTTGTTGCCTTTCTAGATGGAATGGCTTCAACCCATTTTGTGAAATAATCAGTTGCAACAAGAATCCATTTATGACCAGCACTAGAAGGATCTGAGATCTCACCTATGAATTCCATTCCCCATTGTTTGGAAGGAGCCTCAACTGATATAGACTGCAAAGGAAGGGAGCCTGAAGCTTTTAATCTTCCTGAGAAGCATTGGCAACTATCACATCTTCTAACTAGCTGGTTTGCATCTTTAAAAAGAGTTGGCCACCAATAACCAACTCTCAAAATCTTGTGTGGTGTCACTCTACCAGAAAAATTCCCTCCACAAACTCCCCCATGGAAATCAACAATCAACTTAGGAGCTTCATCTTCAGTTATGCATTTTAAGAGGACACCTTTAGGGTTCTTCCAAACCAGCCCAAGGTCTCTGTTATGATATATTTTGAGAAGCCAACTTGAGGGATCTTTTCTGATTTCTATTCAAGTGACTTGGATAGCATAGATTCTTGAGGTAGAAGATGACATCCTTGTAACAATAAGAATTCATCAATTTGTGAAGAAGATCTGCCCTTTCTTCCTCTAGCTGATTTACTTCTACATTTTGTAAATTACTCTCAACCATGTGCCTGACAAGACCCAAACCTCTTACCAGCTTTGTTGTTTGGATATCCATGTCATATTCTTGAAGTTTGTTAACCCACCTACATCTCTTGCTTGATATTTCCATGTCAGATAAGATGTCTTTAACCATTGTATGAGGAACATAGGCAACAACCTTTGAACTCAAAATGTAAGGCCTGAAAATCTTTGTTGCTTTTACCAATGCAAATGCCTATTTTTCCATGATTGTATACTTCAACTCAGCTGCTTGTAAAGCCTTACTATAGAAGAAAATAGGCCTTTCATCTCCATTCTCATCCTTTTGTAACAAACCTGAAGCAATAGTGAATTAGAGGCAAAAGAAAAGATTTGGAAAGGTCTCTTGTAGTTTGGGGCTGCTAAAAAACAGTGCATGCTTAAGTGCATCCCTTATTCCTTTAAAATCTTGAATGGCATCCTCCCCCACTTGATGACTTGATCCTTTCAGCATGATTATGATTGGAAGAGTCAGCTCAGCAAAATTAGAAACAAACCTTCTAATAAAATTGATTTGGCCAAAAAAAGATTGAATACCTTTCTTGGTTATTGGAATAACCACCTTGCTGATTTCTTCCACTCTCTTAGGGTCTATCATAACACATTATTTAGATATAATATGTCCCAAAACTTGGCCTTTTACACACCAAAATGACACTTCTTTGGATTAAGTGAAATGCCATACTCTCTACATCGATTAGAATCTTCTCTAGGTGTTGCATGAAAAAATAGTCACATCATCCCGCTAAACCGCAATAAACTCATCGATATAACTAGCAAAGGCAACATCAATTTCCCTTTGAAAATTAGCACCAGCATTCATCAATCCAAAAGGCATCCTTAAAAAACATAAGTCCCCAAGGAGTAGTGAAGGTTGTCTTAAGTCTTTCGATTCTTTGATAACTACTTGATTATATCCAGAGAAACCATCCAAAGTAGAAAGAATCTCTCGACCCTATTACAAGATGCATCATATTTTCCATGTTTGGCAAGGGGTAATTGTCCTTCATAGATGATTTTTTAGATTCCTAAAATCCACACAAAGTCTGATATCTCTGTTATTTTTCCTGATTGGCACAAGGTTGGTAACCCAAGAAGAGTATCTAGTAGGCTGAATGATGCCACCATCTCTCAATTTCTTCAACTCTTGTTGCATTTTCATGGATAGAAGTGGATTAATGGGCCGTTGTTTTTTTTAAATGGCTTAGTCTTGGGCTCAAGGGGAATCTCATTCTGAAATGTATCTTCTCTATATGCCTTCAGCTCTGAATAAGACCAAGCAAGGAAGTCTTGATATTTGTTTAAAAGTTAGGCATAGGACTATTTCTCCTCTTTGCTGAGATGGCTGCCTAACCAGATCTTCCTTGTTTTGTCCTTAGTTCCCAAGTTTTCTCTTCCACATCCTTGAAGCAAACAATTTTCTATTTATGATGCAATCAACATTTCTAAAATTGGATTCAAGTGCAATAAGACCTTTACGAATGGTATTTATTTTCAATTGTATAATATCCTTGTCAAACAAAGTTTCTCTACCTCATTCATGCACACCATTGGTTCCTAATCAATATTCTAACCAGAAAACTCATCTTGGCATTGTAAGAATCTCAACACTTGGGCATCATCATAAAAAATCTGCCAATGTTTCACATTATCCGGGACAGTTGGCCTTGTTAGCACTTCAATATCATATTCACAAAAAGGTGAAATGGTGCAATTATCAAATCTAGAACCTAGAATAGCTAGCTTATCAGAAACAACATTAAGAATTCTATCATGGTAAACAATGTTAAAGGAATCAAACATTTCAATCAAGTCCCAAACAACATGCTTATATTGTTTCATACGCTGATTTTTTGTAGCATACAACTTTCTTACTTGCTTGACAACTAGCTCTGAATCTCCTTTAGCAACAATATCCTTCACTCCATATTTCCATGCAATCCTTAATCCTGATAATAATGCCTCATACTCAGCAATGTTGTTAGTGCATTCAAAATTGAGCTTGAAGGAAAAAGGAAACTCTTCTAAACTAGGAGAAACCAACACTATACCAGCACCATTTCCAACTTTGGAGAAAGCTCCATCAAATAGTAATGTCCATGGATAACCTACCATACCAAGGCACTTTGATTTGTCCACCTTATTATCCTTTCCATCAGCAAAACCAATGAAGTTATCAACATCTACATCAGCAAACAACACTTCATGAAAAACATTGTTGGGATCTTCATCAAGTGTAACATCTTCTTTTCACCATAGAGTTTGACAAGGCTGACCTCAATGGGAATGGTGGAAAAAGGCATGTCCATTTAAACACTACCACCAACACTTGTAGCCCATTTTCTTGACAAAATCATACCTCATTTGGCAGGGCAGTCAACAATTATGACATCAAGTTTTAGATTCTTACCCGGATAGGCTGCAAGTTGCACTACTAACCCCTTAAAAAATCCAACAACCAGAACTTCCCTTAAATCCATAGCTATACACTTCCCATATGCTTATGTCACCTTGATATCCAACTCATTCACGACTTCTAGAGGCATGACATTGCATGATGCACCGGAATCAAACATGCAATTGTGAAGAAACCTAGCTTTTATGAGAAAAGTTGTGAAGAATGGATCAAAATTCAATTGGGAATCAACCAAGGATGTCCCCAAATATGCTTTAGGTGCATCTCAAAAATGTTCCATTTGTGGTGGTGTTTCAAGGCCAGCAATGCTTTGAAGAGGATTCTCAACAACATTTATATTTCTACTTGGGGTAACCTTTTCTTCTTTCAATCCCAAGTACTCGAATGCTCTCTTCTTATGTTCAAGAATTCTAAGCAATTCAATAATTGGAACACTTACTTTAATTTGGCTCAAAACCTGGGCTATATCATATGGAACATTCTTTGGTAAGATAACATTGGAAGAGAAACAAGAAGGTTCATCAGATGGAGAAGTGTTCTTGGTGGCCTGGGCATGAAGATAACTGATATTCTTGCATGGGACAATAGGGTTCTTGGAAATTGTTTCTTTTCTAGGATTATCTTTGGGAATGCTTGTGAGCAAGGGTGTCTTTGGTTTGGCTTGAGGACCAACACCTCTAACAACTTTACTTCTAGTAATGTATTCTTTCTCTTGACCAACGACAACATTAATTAATAGTTGTCTATCTTCCTCTGAAGGAATACCACCATCATACTTCTTGTTCATTAGAGCCCTTAGATATTCAAAGTCATTATTATGAATTTCAAAGGCCTTAACTACATCTATATCATGATTTTGAGGAAGAGAAAGAATGGTACCTTCTTTATGTAATCCCAAAGGTGCTGCGCAGTCCTTGCACTCATCACATCTATTTATGTTGCTGCTTGTTTTGATCCTGAAGAGCTTCCCATCATAGATGTCATCATCAATATATAGCTAGTCCATTTCATATGGAGGATGAGGAAGAAAACATCTATCACACCAATCCATATCAGCAATTTCTTTAACAGTAGTAACTCTTGTAGTCAGAGGGTCAGGCACCACTCTATTTTCACGTGTTTGGGG
This sequence comes from Taxus wallichiana var. yunnanensis, assembly GCA_018340775.1. Lineage (NCBI taxonomy): Eukaryota > Viridiplantae > Streptophyta > Pinopsida > Cupressales > Taxaceae > Taxus > Taxus wallichiana. The sequence continues at coordinate 583,848,292 of CM031237.1, read as the reverse complement.
TTGTCTATTTGCAGATCCAATAGGCCCTTTACCTCTATCATCTTGTATTTGATCACCCCTAGGATTATTTCCAAATATCTCATGGTTTTTATTTGTTTTCTATCCTTTTGAACTTTTCCCAATTCCTTTCTCAGCCCAGGCTAACTTGTAAGAAATTTCTTTAACAACCCCTGCCAAAGTCTTGAAAACATATTCTAAATCAGCACCCTTGCTAGCTTGAGGCTTCTCAGGGTTTATCATCTTCACACCATCCCTATTAAGTGGTTTACGAACAGCCTTAATATTATTTTCAATTTGAAGTGCCATGGTGAAAGCTGTCTCAAATTTGTAGGATTTTTGTCTCTCAAGTAATAGGCTACCTTTTTATCAAATGCATCACCATATTTGATCAAGAAAGATTCATCACAAGGCCTCAAAATGACATGAATCCTTCTCAATGTTTTATTAAAACTTGTATTCAAGTCATGAATGGTCTCATTAGGGTTCTTCTTGATGTTCTCAAACTTAGATATAAGGAACCTTGGATCTGTTTTGTCTCCATATTGTAATCTGAATGCATTACTCATCTCTACCCATGAATCAATAGAGCTATCAAGAAGAGCTTCATACTAATCTCTTGCATCTTCCTCAAGTGTTTGGATAAACAACTTAATACAAACATCCTCAAATTCTATCTCAAAATATTCCATCATGTTAATAAAGAGTTTGAGATGTTGATCTCTAGTTATGGCATTGTTATCTTGGAATTTTGGTAACCTATTTCTCACATCTTGTGGGACAGCTTTTGGATAACCATCCATTCCTCCAAAATTTGTAGGACCAAAGGTGTTAACAACAAATGTAGGTCTAGGCTGAGCCATATTGTTTGGTGAGGGTGATCTTGGAGGTGAAACAAGATGGTTAGGAGTAGTAATGGGTTTGATTGGAATAGATGAGTGATCTTTAAAATGACAACCCCCCAAAGGCTCTCTCTCTTGATAAACTTTAGCAAACTTAGAAACCATAGGAGCAGATCTAGGAGAATTTTTTTTAAATACACAAGAAGGTCTCTCACCTAATGGAGAATGAACATCAGCAATAATATTGCCTGAATCAAATCTACTTGAAGAAGAATTATAATCTTCAAAAATAGGTTGCTCTCCTTCAAATTCAACTATGGGGATTTCTTTTTTTGCAACCAAATCACCAACTACTTTCCACACTCTTCTTCCTTCTAATTCAGAGCTTCTTGATTCAAAGTGAGCAACTTCTTAGAAGAGTCCTTGATGAAGAGGGATCTCCTTCCCTCTAGCTTGATAGATTTAAACAACAAATTTCAAATGACAGAAATGTGTTAGAAAATTGGTATTTCAAGATCCCAATAGCATGGAGTCACCACTAAGGATTTCCACCTTAGTTGTGCAAGAAAGCACTAAAATATTCTATCAAATGTATGCTATGAATGAAAAATTTGTAAGGGTTTACAATTCAGATCTTCTTCTTCTTAATTCAACCAAAAACAGTGCATCCAAATCATATAAACTACTAGTAAATGAGAAGAGCAGGCTGAGCTTGAAATCTTTTTACCCAAAACATGCAGATCTGAAGTATGAAATGATATCTCAAGAATGTAACAGCTCAAATACTTAATCACACAAATTCTCAAACCTTTCAAATACTTCAAAACCATCAAGAAATCAAAGATAGTCCCCGGAAATGGTGCCACTCGGGTGTTGGTATCCAAATTTAATCTCTTTCACAACTTGAACAACATCATAAATTTGCACAAGACACTCAAGGATAGATAGATGTTTTGTATTGAATTCAAGAATTGAGGGAGTGGATAGCACCTTCAAGAGGGTTTTGATCTAACCCTCACTATTTTAGGTTGTGCCTATCAACCAAGGCAAGAGAACCTATATTGCAGCCCTTATATGGTAAGGAGATGGAGATATCCTTATGTTTTGCATATGATATAGAAGAGGCTTTATGAAAACATGATCAAGTATCCATTATCCAAAATCAAAGGAGTTGTCACTACTAAATGATGGAAATATTTTCAAAACAAAGCTAGAGCTACTAAAGCCATGATAAAACCCTGATCAACTTTGTGCATTTTAGTGAAAGGATTGAATTCTTTTGTGGACACAAAATGTAGATGTAGGGGTATTGTAGGTAGGATGAGTTAGTTTAAAATGATATTCTGATGAGATATGTTGGGAAAAGAGTAGTTAGAATTCATCACCTTCTTTGGGAAACTTTGCAAATGAATTACAACACCTAAATAACAAAGATGTTTAAATGAATTTGAAGGTCTCCTTCAACCAAAATGTGTGCACATATGCATGCCAAAATCTGCACTATTCCATACAAACTTTGATAACTTACCACAAAGGCTTGAAGAAAAATATCAATGAAGCATTTAGAAACCATTATTAGATCATGACCTAAGGTACACCCAAAGGTTTACAAACACCCTCAATTTACAAGGAAGGTAAGATGAATTTAAATTTGTTTATCTTCACTCAAATGAATGCTCTTCTGAATGAAAGATTGCAGATGCCTTCAAACCCTCTATAAGAAATGAGACCATGTATGATCAAAAGATATATCAAACACAAGATTGCAACATGAGAATAAAACACAAATTGAAAACATATTGAAATACAAGTGTATGCAAGATTTGCCAAGAGATAAAACCAGTTAATCTAAGAATTTGATCAAATATATTAGCAAGGAAATGTTATTTAGATAATCTCAAATCTTGTTGATGGATTTATAGCTGAAACCAACTCAACATGATGAACATTTGATGCAAACAAGAATATAAAATGGCTCTCAGGTAGTTTCTACAAAAGGAAATGGACTTCTTCCAATTTTCTACATGAAAATTCTTCTCTCCCTCCAAAATTCCCAACTAGCCCCACAAAATGCCTCCAAAATACATAATATACCCTATGCCAACTTGGATCCTTGCATCCCAAGCAAATAATATGCTCAAGGGATCAAATTTGTTACAAGAAACCTTATCCATTTGTGAAAATGACATCAAACTGTAAAAATAGCTCACAGAATGCCAGGGATGCACAAAAATGTTAAAATATTGCATGGATTCAGATCCTTATCCATCCCAGGGTCACATTTTTGGCATTCAAACATGCCAGCATGCTTTAGCAATCATTTTCCACCTTTTACTTCATCATTTTTCACCTCTGCAACTTTAATTTTTACATTTCACGTGTTTTACATGGGCCAAGAAAAATATTTCATGAAAAAACATCATAGGGCACAAAATTAGCTCAAATGGATGATTCCATTACATTCAGAAGGCTGAAGGGATGCAAAATCATATAAAATTTCATGTGATTTGGTGAAAAAATGACAATTCCAAGTTCTTTGGAGCTCCAATGGCGCCAAAGACCAAAGCATACCATTGCCGTCGATTAAATCAATTTTAAATATTTTCTCTCCATGTGTCCTAATGATATTCGACATGTAGGCTCACAAATATCTTCTTTAACTTCTGGATAAGGTGGAGATGTGGCCAAATACCAATTGACCCGGCCCTCAACCTTAAAAATGCATTTCGAACCTTTTCTGACCTCGAATTTTTTTGAAAATTTTCCCCGCATGCCCCTTGGACACACCACATGTCCCTAGGTGGGCCTTGCCAAGATCCACCTACTAGAATAACAAATTTTTCTCCTTTTGTGAAAAAAGGAAAATTTCCTTGAGAACCCCTGGGCCCGAACACCTACTAATTCCTTTGCCACATGGCGATCTCCAATTCATCATGCGGATCCAACCATTCCATTTTTCCTTCAAACCTCTGGAAACACCAAAACTCCTCGGGCTCATGATCCTCCTATTTACATTTGGAAAATTCCACGTGTCACTTTTGGATTAGTTGCGGGGGAAAACCTCCAATTTTTCTGTTGCTCCCCAACGGATCCATTTTTGATTTTGAGATTTTTGCCCAAAATTTGTAAAATTTTGAAACTCTTCCCCGCCGCTCGAACCTCCACCACCCTTTAGACACATGTTCAAAAATGATTGGTGGCGGAGAAAAACCTCATTTTTTGCCTTTTAAACCAAGGAAAAACTTTGCAAAAAATTTTCTTTAACCCCCATTCCCATTTCTCCTCCCAGACACGTGTCACTCTCTTATTCGATGTGGGCCTCGAGGTTGAAATTTTTTTGTTTGACATTTTGAAGCCAAAACTTCAAAAAATTCCAACTATTCACCTCTGCATGTCGACTCTCCTAGACACGTGTCACCTTCCCAGTGGGCATGAACTCGCATGCCAAATTTTTCCTCTAGCATTTTAAAGCCAAAATTTTTAAATTCTTCTAAGTCCCCACTTTTCCTGGGCCGACGACCTCCCGTGCCACATGTCATCATACCATTCACTGTGAGCCTTCAGAAAAATTTTTATTTTGAGATATTTTCCAAAATGGAAGAAAATTTCCTAAGTGTGGCCTGTCACCCGTTGATCCATCAACCAATCAAATCATGCCACGTAAGCACATCACTTTAAAGATCATGGGCCGTGGACAAAAAATTCCTTCACCGAAATTTCAGAAATGACAAGTTATAACATTTTTGACCTCCCGGCCTAATGAGATCCGCCACATTCATCATAAAGGTTACAATGATAATTTTGATGGCGGGTGACACCCGTATACCCGTCAAAAATGTAGAAAATGCATGGGATGCCCCTGAAACCAAATTTTTTCACAAGAGGACAAATTTCTTGGTTTTAAATCAAGTGAAGCATGATTTTACATTAATTCTAACTAGGGGAGTAGGATTTTTAACCTCAAATTACTCGGAATCGATCAACTTCAAGTTTTTTACACGTTTTGACAAAGAAAAAATGACACAACCCGTGGGGAAGAAAAAATTAGGGCATAGAAGGGGGGAACTTGGATTTTTTCTTAAATATAAGGAAAAACAACAACATCAAGGGCCTCTTGAAGGAATTCAATAGGATAAAATGAGTTGCATATCACCCACTCGAGCAGAGATAAACATTTTGAGCAAAAATGGAAAATGGAAATTAAGGCAAAATGTGCGAGACTCAAAAATTACACCAACACAAAGGAAGGAGGAGTACATACACTGGAGTCATGAGAGGGAGTCTCGATTGGCTCCTTGGGAATTTTTATTAGTTGACTCAGCCGAGAGGGACACTCCAGGAGGACAAGCATCTAGAGGATTTCATGCATGCTCCATGTTTCCCCTATGAGTCACATATTTTGTGACTTTTTATCTTATTGGGACATAAACCGGAATACTTTCCGGTTGGCAGTGTCAAAGGTGAGTGGAATATCACCCTATAGGATGTATACCACATTATTATGCTCCTGATACTTGGGAGGAGGCTAACTCTTGAGACAGCAGGATCCAGGACTGAGATGACTCAGTGGGCCACCTATATGGGAGACATTTTAGTTTCATTTGGTTCAAAGAAGGGAATCAAGGTCTGTTCCATTGCCACTTCTCCTATCGCTATCATCCAGAGAGCCATCATGGGCATCTTGTTCTCACGATTGATCAGGGACAAGGGAGGTGACACACTACTCTAATGTTGGGCTCCCATTATTACTCAAATTGAGGCACATGGCTACACATATGCCTGGGGAGCAGACATCTTAGGGACTACTCATAATGATTTGTACAGGGTAGTCATATTTTAGGGGTAGTCATTGAGCCACCCCACTCTTTTTATGAGTTGGTCTTATGATCACATCACCCCGTATTGAAGGGGAGTGTTGGTATTGGATCCAAGGGTTGTCTCAGGCAGTGAGGTGGAAAACTATGTTAGTTCTTAGGATGCCACATCAGCCAATGGCCTCTTTGACCATGAAAGACATGGTGTCATGCCCTACTAGGACATGGTAGGGTTATGAGGACATGAGGTGACCATAGTGGTAGCTTTCTCAACCATAAGTTAGTTATTTGACAGGGCTGAGAGAGTCGAGACTCATCTATTTGATTAGGTTCCTGAGCATTTTGGCCTCTTGTATGATAGCATACTTCCCCAGTGGCACTAATATTCAAGACCATTTAGGAGGCCCAAAAGGGCCCTAAAGGAGATCCCAATTAGACAATGGTTACCCTAGGAGTGCCTATCGTAATTATGTATGTGGTGTGCACTCGGTGGGTAGTGATGCCCTCAAATGCCTTTTCTTTAGATTTCATCTCGCTCCCGATTACAACGGAGAGGAGGATGATCCCATTGACATAGACTCCAATTCTAAGGATCACATAAGAGATGAGACTGAGGAGGAGTCATTCGGAGAGGAGACAAAGGGTGAGGGGGAGCAGTGTTGATGCCTTGACAAGGCAACCCATATGGAGGAGGAGAATGACCCTGAGTGGCATGACACTCAAGATATGCTGAGAGTAGAAGACGGGGAGGAAGTGAGGAGAGATAGACTTTTTCTTTGAGGAGACACTTCCTCGAGGTTTTCAAGAGGATGATGTGTCTATGATGGGAAAACGTTTTGGATCTAGCTTTGGGGAGGCCCCAAAACCACCAGCAATATCAATAGTAGTAGCCAATGACCCTACCTAGATGCCTGGAGATCCGAGTATGTTTAATACTCTTCTCTCGACTTTGTTAGTTGGAAATGTTAGTTTGGTACTTTCTTTTTATTTACATTTTGTGGTTTTCTAACTCATTATTTCTTCCTCTCTTCTTGCATATAACAACTACAAAGGAGTGGTGAGAGCTTATGTGATGGGTGTGTGTGGAAACCTCATTGATCCCCTCATGGAAGACCTGATCTGAATTAACTACTGACTCATTCTATCCATTAGCAATTAGTAGACACACTGACATGTTTGCTCCTATTTAGAGGATAACAAAGGTGGTGGCCTCCCTTTGTACCTAGGTGGCTGGTTATGAGACTATCAAGCATTTGATGAGTGGGTCCATTCCCAGATTGAGACCATAGCTAGTGGCTACCACCAAGAGCATTCACACCATTAGGTTCATTCCTAACATCATTGCAGCTGCAGTAGGAGCCTTAGATGTGGAGGTGCACC